>JASANR010001361.1:0-21586 GCA_030849635.1 Wallacemonas sp. MBr04 | reverse complement strand
TACGAGGGTCTCGTGGCTGGGGAGCGGGGCCGACGCCGCCATCGTAGCGCAGGGCATGCCTAACCCTGACCCTAACCCTAACCCTAACCCTAACCCGAACCCCTCCCTTGTCCGGTCCCCTTTTCGGCCCTTTCCGGCGGCCCTTTTCGGGGCGACACCGCCCAGCCCCGACATTTCGCCCCGACACACCCGAAACGGCACCCAGAACCCGAAAAACACACAAAAACAGACACCAAAAACAGAGGAAAACGAAAGCCAGACACAAACGCAGAAAAACACCGCAGAATCACCACGTTTACCGAGAAGAAGAGCAGGCAAGAAAACAAAACAAAACCAAAGAGACACACGGTGAGAGAGAGACAACAACAAGAAAACCACCACCACACAGGCACACGCATCGAAACAAAGAAAAGACAACACACAACAAGAATGGAGGACGCGCAAGCAAAACAAGAACACAACGGTGTGGTGGCCAACGCAACAACAACAACAGGCGAAACACACAGAATCCAAGAGAGAGAGAGTCTGCATGAGGGGAAATCAAGACACAGATAGACACACAGAGAAAGAGCGTGGAAAGCAGAAACACCAGCAACACACAACGCACATCGACACTTGTGTGTGACGCTGCTGTCGAATACGCCATCCATGCCCACACGTGCACGCATCACAGCCGCGTCATCGTGTGCAACACAAAGGAGCCTCATCCGTGTCGTGTTCGTGCGCGGCATCAGGGGTGGCACAATGAGAAGCATCGATAGGCTTGGTCAGCGTATAGAACGCACACCATGCGCATCAGCCAGGTGTCTTCGTTTGTTCTTGTGAAGAAGGGTGACAAAGAAAGGGGGAGAAGAACAGGGTGAGAGGACAGGTGACTGTTCTGGTGGATGGGGAGCAAACCTATGAGTGAAGGATCGATGCGCGACTGTGTCACCGCACAGAGAGAGCGGGGAGGTTCAGCAGTTACACAAAACAAAAGAGTGCAAAGTGTGAGCCAATCAGTGTGCCGTGCAACAACCACAATACTGCACCACAAGTGCGTCAAGACACCCAAGCACACACTAGCATCAGCGCGCGCCAGCTTTATGGAGATCACTACGCTGTGTGTCTTGCTGGGTGTATTCTCATTTTTTTTGATTCAGTGGATTCATTGTTGTCTGTACCGTTCAGAAAAAAACCAACAAACAGCCAGGCTAGCGAGTACCCCTGGCCTCACTTTCGTGCGACTTGAGCATCTCAGTAGATTCACTCGTGTGGGGATGAAGAGGTGTGCATTGGAAAAAAGAACGGCATCGCCAAAGGAAAATGAGCACACGCACACGGACAGCACAACTCCAACAAACGAAAAGAGAGAAAAAAACAGTGCATTCAAAACATGAAGAGAGCCCAAGATGGCTATGAATGCCACAATCACAGAGAGATTGGAGAGAGACAGAAAGCCACTGTTCGAAAAGGAAAAGAAAAGAAGAGTTCAGTGCATTCAAAACAACAAGAGAGAATAAGACGGTCAACAATGTCACACTTACAGTGCATGGAAAAGGAGAGAAGAAGAACGATGAGAAACAGACGGAAAGAGGAAGGAAGCTGCTGCTCAAAAGAGCATTGTAGTCGAAGCACGCACACTTCCTCTCACCCACGGGTCAGCACAAAAAAAAATCCAGCACAACTTGTAAATGCGCCATCAAAGAGAGAAAATGAGAGCTTTTGTAACGCGGAGAAACGAACAGTTACTTCTCCAAACAGGTTAGAGAGCAAAGGCTGCAAAACGTATGTCAGTTCGATGAAGCACCAACACGAAAAAAAAGAACGGTCAACCTGTGAGAGAACGTGTGAGAAGAAACACGGGCAAAGGGGCGTCTTTTCGACAGTTTTTTGTGTCAAGGGCGGGGCGGGACGAGTCGGTGGACAGTGCCGCTGGTGAGTGGTGTTCCCTCCAAGTGCAACGATCTCAGGTTGGGGTAGGCGAAACAGCCAATCCTGTTGACGCCGCTGTCTCGTGCGTTCACCACCGCAAGTGACGGCGCACTCGCAAGTGGGGAGATATCGGTAAGCGCCTGGCAGCGGCTGAAGTCCACGAAATTGAGCTGTGCGCACGCCCCGAGCCCCGTGATCGTGGTCACAGCACTCCCTGAAGCGTAGATTTCCTTGAGGGACAGTGCTTTAGACAATGCGGAGAGATCCTGAAGTGCGGCGCATTTTTCGAAGACCACCTTCTTCAGCCTGTCGCACGTCCCGAGATCCGTGATCGTGGTCACAGCACTCCCTGAAGACCAGACCTCTTCGAGTGCTGCCGCGCCAGACAACGGGGAAAGATCAGTAAGTGCGGCGCATTTTTCGAAGACCACCCTCTTCAGCTTGTCGCACGTCCTGAGCCCCGTGATCGTGGTCACAGCACTCCCTGAAGCGTAGATTTCCTCGAGGGATGGTGCTTTGGACAATGCGGAGAGATCCTGAAGTGCGGCGCATTTTTCGAAGACCACCTTCTTCAGCTTGTCGCACGTCCCGAGATCCGTGATCGTGGTCACAGCACTCTCTGAAGCGTGGATTTCTTCGAGTGCCAGTGCGCCAGACAGCGGTGCGAGGTCGAGAAGCGATGCGCAGCCGTTGAAGGTCACCTTCTTGAGGTTGGTGCAGGTGCCCAGCCCAGCAATCGTCGTCACCCCGCTCTCGCTCACAGAGACCTCTTCGAGGGACGGTGCGCCGGCCAGTGGAGAGAGGTCGCGGAGTGATTGGCACCTGTTGAAGGAGATTTTCGTGAGTTGGGGACACGAGTGTAGCCCTGTGAGAGTGTCCACTGCGCTCCCGTTGGCGTTGATCTCTTTGAGTGAAGGTGCACCAGCTAAGCTGGATAAATCGTGAAGTGCGTCACAATCCGAATAAACAGCCTTCTTCAGATTCCGGCATGTTCTGAGTGGAGCTAGGGAGGACACGCCAGTCCTACTCAAGACGATCTCTGAGAGAGAGACAAGACCAGCCAACGGCGAGATATCAGAGATTGTTCGGCAACCCGAAAAGATCACTTTCTTCAGATTGTGGCAATTTGCGAGTGGAGCGAGAGAGGTCACGCCCGTGCCACTGCAGTTGACTTCCTCGAGCATGGCCATATCTGTCAAAGGAGGGAGATCAGAAATAGAGCGGCAGTGCGCGAAGCATACCTTTCGCAGGTTGCGGCACGTTGTGAGCGGTGTGAGTGTGTCAACACCAGTGTCACTGCAGTCAATCTCTTCGAGCATGACCATATTTGTCAGTGGAGAAAGATCAGAGATAGAGCGGCAGTGTGCGAAGTTCACCTTCCGCAGGTTGTCGCACGTGGCGAGCGGCGCAAGCGTGTCAACGCGAGTGTTGTTGCAGTCGACTTCTTCGAGAGTTGCCGTGTTCTGCAGCGTAGTGAGATCGCGAAGTGATTGGCACCCTGCAACGTTCACCTTCTTGAGGTTGGGGCACGCACTCAGCCCTATCATGATGGTGACACGGCTTCCAATGGCTGTGATCTCCTCAAGGACTGGTGCACCCGCAAGCGCACTGAGGTCCCGCACGCTTGTCCTCGACAGATCCACTTTCCTCAGATGATGGCACGGTTCGAGCATTGAGATGTCCCTCACATCATCGCAGTCGCAAACAGAGAGAATCTCCAAGTCACGGAGAGGCCTGAAGTCTGAGACATTTATGCCGCGAAGTCTCAGCTCTTTGAGGTTGACTGGCAGACGGCCAAGTGTCTCGAGTGTGATGAAGGAGTAGGGTGGGGGAGACGAAGACCCGGTGCCATCATCCCAACTCTCTACATCTCTCTCATTATTGAGAGTGCTCATGACACCATCACAGTCAGTAAGATCCAATGAGGTCACATTCGACCCATCCACACTGACCAACGATCCCTGGTACCTGTTCGCGATCAGCTTCACGGGCAGTCGTTCCACACCTAATGGTGATCTGTGTAGCCACCACGCTGCTGTATCCAAGTAGCGCTGCACCTTTGTGGTATCACCCTTGAGCTGCTCGATTTCAATCCCAGTGATGATATTGAAGTGACCAGTCGTTTTGCGGAGTGCAATCTCTTCGCCGACAACGTGGCCTTTTTCATTTCGAGACTCAGTTTCGATCAGCCAGCGCGTCCATGGTGTGCACACGATCAAGGCGTGACTCGGCGTCTTGTTGTATTGGAGAAGAAAGCGGATGGACATGACTGAGGAAACGAACAAAGACTGGAACGGCTCAAGGACCTAGAGTGGCAGCAACAAGAAGAGCAGGAAAGTGACGAGAGGAGAGTGTGTGTGTGTGTGGAAGGATACGGCAAAGTGGACTGTGTGTTATGCGTTCACGCTTCTCAGCAGGGTGAGACGTGCAGTGGGAGAGTGACCATCTCACTCAATGATGACACGTGATAATACATGTGTGTGTAAGTTTGTTGATTTTTGGGGAAAATAGCATACGCAAAACCAATGATGATATATAGGGACGAAGATAGGCGGCTTCAATTGGCTCCGTTTTCATGCACGTGACGCTTCTTGTTGATGCCCACGCAAATGAACAGACGGAAGCGTGCCTTTAAACAAGAAGCACAGTTCATAAAACAGAGAAAGTCGAGAAAACAATGGGCGGTGGCAAAAAGAAAAAAGGAAAACGAGCGTGAGCACAGCGGATCACTCAGAAAGGGAGAAAACATGAACGACGGAGAGAACCAAACAGTCGCGCACGAGTTTTTCATTCGGTTGTTTTTTGAATAGGCGACTGGTTGTTTTCGAAAGACCCGCGTGAGGTTCACTGTGTTGATTTTCCTTTTATGAAGGAATTCGAAATGCTGTTTGCGAGAGGGGGCCCCGTTTTGTGGTTGGATGAAGAACTGCCATGCACGTTGATGGAAGTGCATGTCTTTGAACGGTCGCTCGGTGTGCCGACGCGTCATTCGCAGTTGGACAGTTCTATAGGTCCTCACGTTCGTGCAAGTTGAGCATTGTGTTGATGCATTGAAACGAACGATGAGGCGCGAGTTTGGCCAGAACAAGGCAGAAAGAAAAGAACAGTGGTGCGCCGAAAGAAAGAGTGGAAAAGAACACAACGGTCACAGTAGGGGGAAAAACACAGTTTTGCTCAAAAAGCAGTGTTCGTTACTGGCCGTGTGTGTGTTATGGAAAGGTTTCATTTAAAGAGGGAGGAAGAGGAGGAAAAGAAAAAAGAGAGAAAAGAAAAAGACAGGCAACGAATGATGAAAGTGGTGTGCCTGATCAGAAGGTTAATTTTTGATTACATCCACCAGGCCGAGACCAGCGCGGCACACAGTGCCATGATGAGGCTCACCGACACGCTGCTGATGCGGCTGCCAAACTGAGAATCAACTGAGCCAAGCATACCGCGCTCGACGTGGCACACCTCGTACATGGGCGGGCAGCTGATGGTTCGTGTCACACCGCTCTCCGACCGCAGTGTCAGCGTGGTCCCATCTGGGCACGCCGTCCACTCGCCGTTCTTGAGCTGGACGTCGTACGAGTCGGCGTTGCATCGCACCGCGGCGCACACACCCTCCGTCGTGCACTGGTTCATGTTGGTGGCGCGTGTCGCATCCAAGCATTTGGAGCTGGCCCCGTTAACGGAGTCGAAGGTGTTGTCGCTGGCCACGTTGCAGCGGAAGCCCGACGACCACCGGCTGTAGGTGGGGCAGAAACAACAATGAAGGGAGGAGTAAAGACAGGGAAATAGGAAAAAATCTCGTTCAAGGTAGCTGGAAGGTGAGAGCATAGGTATGACTAGGTATGTGCGGATATGGGCAACACAACCACAAGAACAGGAAGAATGTATCAAACGTGACGGCGCTCTCTACCGTGACTCGTGAGAGAAATGATCTAGTACAAGCACACTAGCCCGGGCTGCTGCCACACCCATGTTTTGTCGTGTGGGAAATGTGTGAATAGGGCGTCAACGAAACAGCAAAATTGAGGAAGGATTGCAATGCTCACTGCAGCAGTAGTTTTCACTCGGAGTTTTGTTCGCTGCAACGATTGTTGTGGAGGTGGAGTGGCTACCGCAGCATCTGCGGCACAGGCTGGTGATGGTCACAACGAGCCGCCTGAGACAGTCGTGTTTTGCGTCTCCTCTGTCGTGTAGGATGTGTGTCGACCAGGTGGGCCGTTTGACTCAGCTGTACTGGGCACTTGCATGCGTGACTGTTCTCGGGCGGCTCAGCTTGAATCCCGGTGATGATGCATTTCGACGAGCCAGCGAGTCAACAGCCGGGAATTGGAATAGAGTCACTCAATCAACTGAGAGCATGTACACGAGACAAAGTACGCGAGTGTGTGTGCGAGAAAAAGGGCATAGTGAGGCAAGTGAAGCGATAGAGAATGTGGATCTACGGCGTCCGTGAGGGGGAGAGAGCAGAAAGGCACGAAACGGGAGTAAGCGCAGTCAGTGCTGCTGTGACGAGCCACACGGACAGGAATGTATGTACAATCATGTGTGTTGCGGTCACGTTGTCCAAGTCGAGAACGACAGTGGGTGTGTTCACGGTGTTGCAGCGCAGTGAGTGCAGTTCGCGCGCTCAAACGGCAACCACCGTTTGCTGCTGTCATTTTCGGGCTTGCTGAGATGTGTTGAAAAGAGCCAAACAGAAAAAAGGTGGCACAATCTGAAACAATCAAGTGTCTTGAGTAGCTGCAATGTGTGTGTTTGTGCAGTTGAAAATCACAGCGATGAACAAATACTTTTTCCCGACAGTATAAATGCAACTGTCTCAGAAATGGCAGGAAAGGGGGAAAAGACGACACAACAAAAAAAAACATTTCCCGACAGGTACCAACGTACTTGAACAACAAGCATAGAAACAGAGAGATGCAAGTGATAGGCACCGCGTGGTGTGTCATGGTTTTCTCAATCAAGTGGATTTGAAATTTGAAACGGTGACGATTGATCCGCTGACGATTGATCCGCTGACGATTGATCCGCTGATGATTGATCCGCTGATGATTGATCTGCTGAAGGCCAGTCAGGCTCTTCCAGCGGATGGCTCTCCTCGATGCACGCCAAAGGGCACCTCTTGCGTCTTCCGTTGACATCCAGGTCGATCAGCCCAGTTTGCGCGTCCACGGCAACAAGTGTGCCAGTCGAACCGGCAGCGACACGCATACTGGCGGGCACATTTGCTTCCTCGCACTCACGCTCAAGCCACTCTGAGTCCTTTGTCACGGCAACGGTCGCGTGTTTACGGTTGGGTACAAGTGTCGTGCGCACAAGACGAATGCGTTGGTCTGCAGAGCCCATGCGGACACCAAAGCGAAGTGGCTGCTTCATGAACGGGTCGTCCTCAGCGGATAGCGTGGTGTTGAACACAGTGCGGCGATTCACGAGGACGGTCATGCGTGTGCCCAGCACGCGAATCCACACCTCGCTGCCATTGTACAGCTCAGGGCACTTCACGACGATCTTATCTGCGGGCATCGCATCATTGACAAGACTCGTCACCTTGCCCAGCAGCACCGTTGTCGTCGTGTGCTTGCCGAAGGCACCAAAGCCATCCTTGTAGCTGGCAGGTGCGACGCCCACCTCGAGGTAGCTGTCTTTGGCGTCCTCGACAACGAAGCGCATCTCGTTGAAGCCTGCGCTAAGGAGCGGGATGAAAGTATTGCGGTCGTGGTCGTGCTTGGAGGCGTTTTCATTCCAGTAGCAGGCGTCGCAGAGTGCAAATCCGTCAGGCGTTGCGCACTTGGAGCACAGCCACACTGTGCCGCGGGGACGAATGTCAGAAGAGGCGGCATTGCATTGGCACCCGCTGCAGCCGTGATGGTACGAGTCCCACGCACACGGCGTGATGGCGAACGCCTCCGAGCTAAAGCAGAGCGCGTCTGTGAAGAGTGCCTTTGCCACACGACTGTTTTCTGCCAGCTCCACGTGTGCCGCATCACCAAGCAGGCTGCACCGTTGCTTCACGTTGTTTGGTGCGCCAACAGGCAGGTTCGGTGGAAACACAGCTGTCTGGCCCTTGTCGGACATGGTGTACGCCGCGCGGAACCGCTCGTCCGCAGGCAGCGTGAGATCAGCGATGACGGGCAGGTTGACGGGGATGCCCTGGTAGAAGAAGGACACCTTGCCACCACTCACACGCATCCCCAAATCTACAGTCCTGGGAAAGGGAGGCATGCGGCCAACGGGCTTCCACTCAATGAACTCATCCTGAAAACGCACGTAGATGCGGCGATCCTTGAGGATCAGACCGATGCTGTGAGGTCCGAACGCCTTGCTACCAACTGTGTTATCTGTGCATTTTTTCCAAAGCTTTGCACTCACAAGCCCAATGCCGATCGGCTCGCGGCAGACATTCGTGATGCGCATGACGAAGCACTTGTCAGCATTCCCGCACCAGCGTTCCCTTGTACACAGGGACGTTTCGATCGAGAGGAGGCAGCTCACCAGCNACGTTTCGATCGAGAGGAGGCAGCTCACCAGCTTATCCTCAACGACACTTATCAAGTCTGTGCCACATAAACGGGGTACGCCAAGTTCACTGGGGAGAACGCGCGCGAGCTGGCCTTCCTCGGACATGGAGATGCCAAAGTAGAGGTCACCAGCGAAGAGGGACAAGTCCTTGAACTCGTCGCAGCTGACGATGTCATCATCGATGCGCACGCGCATGCCGTTCTTGCGGTCAAACGAGACCTGCATCGTCAGCTCGTCAGATTTTGGAGTGTCCCTTGAGAAGACGCGCGTACTGTCAACGAATAAGGAAGTTTTCCCGTTCTCCAACAGGCAGCCGATGCTGCGCCGCGTCTTGCCCACTAGGTATTCGGTCGCATCGCCCGCATCCAGCGCCTCCTTCTTGAAGAAGCCGCAGCCCACGAGCCCCATTGAGATGTCAGTGAAGCGAACAGACACACCGATGGCTGCGTTTTCAGCTGTACCAATGGGAACAGGCACGTAGACGGTGCCGTCCTGAGGTGCGTTACAGCGGAACACTGTCGGAGTCAGAGCGACGATAGGTCCGTCCCTGTCGACCGCAAACTTCAGTGCTGTGGGGTCGGTGTACAGCGGGCCAGCTTCGGGGTCGTTTTCACCGTACCTTGGACGACGCAGACGATCCCACTTCTTGAATACTGTGGCAACTATGTCTTCGGTGCAAGGCGACACGCTGTCGCTCTGGTCGCCAGCTTCCGCACCCCCCTCAGCTGGTGCTGCCTTCCTTGCAAGGGCAATCCACTCCCAGGTTTGATGGCAGTCGCGCGCGTTCTCCCATTTGGGTCGTCCCTGGATCACAGTGAACACACCCTTGAGCGTGGCCCATGCGGCGTCGTTTAAGGTCAGCTGACACTTTTCGGCCCACCGCTCAGTGGCGACGACGCAGTCCTCCGGTGACCAGTCCTCAAACTCAAGACGCTCACTAAAGCGGCTTGCGAATCCCGGATTCACATTGCGTAGCGTCGCGTCCATCTCATCCATCTCACATGTGCGTCCGGCCAGAATAACGACGGTGTGGCCCATGTGCTCGGGGCTGGCCATCAGGGCCATGAGTTCGTCAACCACAGAAGGAGTCTTTGCGAGGGTGGCTGCGTTGTCAACAAAGAGAACACCACCGCAGGCGGCATCCATGGCGTCACGCACGGCACTCGTGTTCCAGTCAGTGCGCCTGGATTGCAGATCCTCCACTGTCTTGTTTTCCACGTAAGGCCGCTCGATGCACCCCAGTTCGTAAAGGATCCTTCCAAAGGCCCGGGCCACTGTCGTCTTGCCTGTTCCGGCATTTCCAACGAAGAGGTAGTTGCGCACAATGCTGTCGAGGGCGGTGCTGTGCTGTCGGGCGTGCTGTATCTGCGTGCACAACTTCTCCAGGTGAGCGCGGACCTCACGAAGGCCGTAGAGATCTTTGAGAGGCGCGCGAGCTGCTTCAAGGTTCGGTGGGGCACGCTTGAGTCGGAGGTCGGCACGTGTGAGCGTTGTTGCAGTCGAGCCTGGTGCAGTCAGCGTGCGAATCGTGTCGGTGAGCAGCTCGTCAAGCGCGTGTGCGTCGTCAAACCTTTGCGAGTCCCGAAGGTTTTCATGCGTACGGTGTCCTCGTGACTTGCCAGACATCAAACGCCGCGTTTCAATAGCACATGTGCAGCTCGGCATAACATCGACCGCAGGACATGACAATGGCACCTCTGCTCTGGGCAGGTTACGCACGTCACTTGCAGTGGCTGCCATCGCACCAGTTGTATTCGTCGTCGCCTGAGTGTGCGCCGTAGTCGCCTCGTCAGATGAGGGCACATTATCATCTCTCCCAACTGACGTGGATGCCGCGGTTGTGGTGTGTTGCGCTCGGCTTCTCCGTCCGGGACGGAAGGGTGGTATTTGACTCCGGTTTTTCGGTTGTGCGGTGTTCGTGCTGGCAGGTGGCAACGCGGTTGGCACAACGTCCCCAGACGTCCCACTTCTACGCATTGACGTGTTGGGCTCCGCGTCTTGCTCCTTCGGCAGCTGGTCTGCCCATGTCCAGGTGCAGGAGTCGACTTGAGCACCCTCGCTACTACTCAACTGCCTGCGAAGTTTCGACAACAGAAGTCTTAACGAGACGTACTGGCTGCACAGCAATGCGTGTATATCCCCATGCTGGGCCAGCGCTTGCTCAATGCGATTGGCACACGGATATAGCTTCACCGCGTGTTCTCGTGACCGGAAGTCTGCGAACAAGACGGCGATCAGTGATGTCGGCTTTGCTTCGTGGGCTGCCTCCTGAATCGCGGATTCTCGCTGCAGCACAAGCCTCTCCAAGTCGCACAGTGCCGTGAGGCCTGCATCACACAGCTCGGTCTGGATTGTACGGAGGGTGGTAGTGGACAGCGGTGCCTTCACAGTTCTCGGGTACTCGCAGAACTGGTACGCCCCAAGCTGGAGTTGAGCCTTGAGGTAGTCCGTGATCATGGGCAGCCGAAGTGCTGGAACTGCCAAAAGAGCTTCAAAATCTCGATTGTCACTGCGGTCAAAGTTGCTGAATGCGGCAATCAGTGAATTGGCGCCATTGGTGGCGACTTTGTCAGCTGCACTGCGAATCGGAACTCTTTCCAGATGGCGGTTCGACACCTGTTTGTGCAGTTGCGTGAAGTTGTCGGTCATGCACTTCAGTCCGTCGTGGTTGAGGCGATGCAAGGCGTTGCACAGCAACTGTGGAGACCAGGCGAAAAGGGTAAGGGTACCCTCCTGTTGCTCTCCAGCCTGGCACGGCTCCACCACCGTGCACAGAACAGGATACAGGTCGCTGTCCACGTGCACCCCGCGAGATTCGATCATTGGGTCCATCTGCTCCTTGGCTGACTTGATCGCGGTCTGACGGATCTCTTGCGCATTCTGCACGTCAGGTTGACTACCTGTAAAAAGTGCAGGCGCCAGCACACGCGAATACTCGCTACACGTGCGGGCACGCATGAGGTGCCTCCGTAGCACACCGAAAACCTCGTCGTCAGACAGCTGGGGGAACGAGGTGGTCGTGTCGTCCTCCTCGAGGCCGAGAACTTCCTTCACTTCTTCGGTATCTGCGTCTGGAAGTCCAGCATCGTCGATGGTCTCAAGCTGGTTGATGTGTGGCGCCTCATCACCTGAATGGGGGCACGCACGCAACACGGAGGCATACGCCTCCAATAAGACGCGGATGGTGTCGTGTAGCGCGTTTGGTACGACAGAGCCATTGTGTTTCTTGATTGACACGACGTCAGCGAGCGTGTGCGTGCTAGAGAGCTTAGGGAAAGGCAGCCAGTCGACGGCAGAGGCAAGCGCGCACATGAGCTGCCATGACCGCAGCAAGCGTGGTGCGTTCTCCTTCTGCAGGTACACGCGCACTGTCATTGTCATGTCTACATCGGGCGATCCTGACAGCTGGTCGTGAAGGAACACGTACAGCTCCCATCCGACTGGTATCACCCAGAGTAACGAGAGTGTCTGGATCGTCTGGAGCTCATCGCGGCAGTCAGGCAGCATATATGCACTTGTGGGCTCTGGCAAAAGAGGGTTCTTCACGTCAGCAGGCATCCGATCGTCGCGGAGAGCGCGATCAAGGAGCTCACACAAGGCAGGACGCGTTTCTGGGGCTGCAGAGTGCTGAGCAACGAGGTCCCGCGTGGCTTTGGTGAATCCCCTCAGCGATTCAGGCTGCGCGCCAGGCCTCCTCAACGTGCCCCACTGGCACTTCCACCACTGGAGCACGAAAGCCAAGGACATCTCCAGTGACTCGGATTGATTGCCATGAGCCGGCTCAGACTCAGACCCAGGGATGCCGTCGCCGTTGCTCTCAAGCATGCGCGAAAAAGCATTGGCCCCGATACTGTTGTTCTTGCACAGCGACAGGATCCAGGTGGCGAATGTGTCAAAATCCGTTAGTGCTGTCAACGAGAAAGACAAGCAGGTGTGCATGACAAGGCGATTCTCACGCGCGTGCGCTGAGTCCTTGGCCGGTTCCAGGCATCGCAACGCCCATTTTACGTCCTCCGGACGCAAGATCAAGTGACGCATATAGTGCAGTCTGTCCTTCACCTCACGACTGATACACTTCACGTACACTTCCTTTCGTAGCTCGATACTGCTTACGCTTTCCATTTTGTCGCGCACCTTGTTGAGAACGGTGTCGTTGAGGAAAGTGGCTACCTTATCAGCTGGTTGGGCGGTCGTGCTGTGCGCAAAGAAAAGGCTGCGCATCGTCTTGATAAGGCCAACGCGCATTTGGCAAGCCTGTAGTGCTTCCCATCGATCGAGTGGCAGCTGCTGTGTCGCGGCCACCCAGTCCGACCACTGCTCGGATGACTGCAGTGTTTTCAGCCTGTCCACCATGAATGACAGCATGGCTTCTACCAGCTTCTCCGGCTGATCGGGTCCCCAACTGCGACCTAGCGCGTCCCACAACGCGTTTTCTACCGGCGGGCACAGAGGAACAAGCGCGTCGGCGGCCATGAGCAGCTGCGCGGTGGTGTCGGACTCAACGTACGCCACAACGTGGAGCGTCGGGAGAAGAGAGTGCCCGCGTGTGTCCTCCACAGAACGGAAAAGAAACTCTTCGGCAAAGCGGCGGCCAGGTGCTGACAACTGTGGGAACTGTCGAGCAATGAAATGCTTCGCATATGCGCTCACAACGTCCTTGTCGGTGATGTCCCACACGCTATCAAGAACGTACTCCGCAATGGTGGTGAGCTTCATTTCGGCGCGTGCGTGCAAGAGCTCTTCGGTGACGTTTTCTTCGTCCTCCACCATTTCTTTGGCAACAGTCTGGAGAGACTGGTACACCTCCTCAAAGAAAGGAAAGGTGCAGCATTCAGAGAGACGTATTTCACGTGATTTCAAGGGCCCCTGCAGCTCTTGTAAGACTGGTAACGGGAGAGAGCGCAGTCCAGAGCGCAAAAGTGACCGCAAACACCTGGTAGACGTGTCACGGCGTTTCCGCAGAAGCAAAGGGAGCGCTACGGTCAGCACGTCCATGACACAGCGCACAATGGGATTCTGGATCTTGTCCTTCACAGCTGCCGCGAGTGTCGGGTGATCAGAGTGTGACGCCTGCTGATCAACAACCTTCCGGATTTGCTGTCGCACGGCTTCGTCATCAGCGTTGTTCGACGACGCAAGCATCCGCCTCACACGTTCCAGTGCACACGCTTGCAGGTCGTTGTTGTCTTTGTCGCCGAGCAGCTTGTGGAGCTCGTCGACGGAGAAGCGCAAAGGCGTCACGCCGCTCGCAGTCGATGGTGCGGTGTCAGGAATCGCTTCAATGTAGGTGAACGAGTCAGCGACGTCCTGCAGCGCAATGCCAAAACACTCCTGAAGCGCCTCGTCCAGCGTTGAGGCACGTCTTGCTGGTTGGTACGCAAACTTCAGCCAAGTGATCGTGACCGTATCTTTGAGATCATCCATGACGCGCACTTCCCAGTCCGGTGAAAAGGTAACATTCAGGACAGACGGCAAGCGCAAGTGGACGCTGTGCATCTGCGCCACCACAGTAACACGCGATTGAGAGCCTCCTGAGCCTGTGGGCAACAGTGCACTCAGGGCGTTGTCGACGCACGTGCGGACGTAGTTGAGCGCCTCGGGTCGTTCAGTGCGAAGGTCAGCGAGGACCACCACAGGTCGGTTCCGCGCCAGACGATCGTACAGCTTCTTCTCTAGTGAGTCGCCCCTTCGCAGCCTGCTGAGAGACAGCACTGACGGGGCTCCAGGAAAGATGCGCAGGTCTAGGGTGGCGATATCGCAGCATGTCAGCACAAGCTGTCTCATTGGGCCCACCTCAAGCACTTTCAGACCCATTTCAGCCTGCTCGAAAAATGCTTCGATGAGGGGATTGGTGCTCGTCGTGTTTCCACAACCAAGCAGCAGCCTCTCTGGAACGGCCACCTGCACCAGGAGACGAGCCACCTCACGCTGGGCGTCATGCCGGAGAGACTCAATGCGGACGCTAGTGGCGCCACCTGCATACCCGACAGCTGAGTCTAGTCGGGAAAAAATCTTCCATTGGATGAGCACACGCACAAGTGCCGATTCAATCGTCTCGCATGGAACAAAGCCGCAGAAGGTATTTGAAGGGAGGCTATTGACCAGCTTGTTCATGTCCCGGCGGACAGTCGACACAACCTTCCTGACAAGCGTTGTCTGGACCATGTCGGAGAAATTGTTCGCCACGTAGTCGAGCAGGTCTGACATGCCAACGTGATACTTTTCCAGGCGATCCAAGAGTGGTGCTGGGGCAGAGTGCAGCTCCGACGGTGAGAAGCACAGGGCCAGGCGGAAGTTCGGTGAGACATTGCGGCTGGACGACTGCGTACCGATTGCGACGTTCGTGAGCAGCGTGACGGTTGGTGGGTCCGTCAAGGGGTCTTCGAATCGCATGAAGTACTGGTTGAGCAGGTCATACAGCGCCTCGTGTACACGTTCTGCGCCAGACAGCACTGTGCGGCGGCCCTTCTCCATGGCCTGGCAAATGTTATTCACAAGAGCAACATCAGCAATGATTCCGTTGTCAGCGAACACGTTGGGTGCAAGAAACACAGCCTCCTTGTTGTTGTTTGGAGCCTGCTGCTGCGCACACTGGGTGGAATCTGAGAGCAGGCGGCGGATGATGCGCAAAGCCCCTTCGTCGGTCGTCGTGGTCAGGATTGCGGCATAACGGGCAACGGGCGTTCCATCACGACCACAGCCCTCGGCGAGCGCGTCCATCAGCAGCTCCACTGGGTTGATCGCCACCGACGGAACCTCAGCAACAACCCCATCGAGAAGATACCGCACAATCTCCAGCGCATTTTGTGGCGAGGGGCCTCCAAAGTTTCGCTCAACGGATCGGATCAACATCTGTGCGTCAATGTGGCGTTCATGTGCCTCTGCGAGACGGCCCAGGAGCTTGTGCATGTGCAGAAAGTCACGGATTCCAAACATGTCGCTGTCTTGTGGAGCGGGCACGCGTGTGACTGGATGCAACTCGCGACGGCAGAAGGCGCGGAAGGCTTTGTTCAATGACTTTAGAAGCTCCTCAGGAGTGCGCACCTTGAGCGTCGTGGCATCCACTGTGAGTTCAGCATGCGGCGACCCTGCGTCACATTCGGGCATCACGTATGCGGTGGTGCATTTCACCATATCGTCGTCATCCGGCATGTCACGCAGCAACACGTTGCACCGGTTGCTCTTGGCGGCATCGAGAATGTGGTTGCTGATGGCCACGAAGCCGACCTGTGCCTCGCGATGCACGTGGCCTTCGAGAAAGTAGTGCAGCACCTTGAGGCTCTCACGCTCTTCCTCAGGAAGTCCGGCCTCATCCATGAAAACAAAGTATTGGTGCTTCGACTTGAGATGGTCTGCACGCCGCTGCCGGTCAACCGCTGTATTGAACACTGCCTCAATTTCACGGCTTGTACTCTGGCGACTGCACTGGTAGTGGACGGAAGACACTTCTCCAACGCGGGTGTAAAAAGCGTTTTTCTTTGCAGTGTCACGGCAGTTTTCAAGTACCGTGTTCACAGCAAGCGTCTTCGAGCTGCCAGGCGGGCCGATGATCATGAGTGGCACCTTGAACAGAACAGACAGCAGCACCATGAACACGTTCTCCATCAGAGCGCGAGTGCCAACCACACCGCGGCGCAGCGTGGTCACCGCGGCAAGGCGCTTCAAAACCGCGTCAAGTGTCTCCTCCATATCTATCCTAGTAGCCGTGTACATGTCATGGTCGAGCTGCTGCCTTTGAGTCAGTGCATATCCCTCAGTAGTGTTGCTGAGTCGGAGATAATAAACGGCCATCAACGACACGTTCAGTGCCGACCGTGTCCATGCAAACTCAGTTGTCGCCTGCGTTGTGCCGAGGATGACAGCAGCAATCTCGTCGGGAAGGTCTGCCAAGGAATCCAGCATCGTGAACGTGCGGAGAATGTCACGAATGGATAGCGCTGACCGCGCTCGTTGACGCACTTGCTCCTCAGTGCACGGCTTCTTCGCCGCCTCACAGAGGTCTTTGATGTGAAGTTCAGTCAGGCGACGTGTACCGCGATGAACACGAACGATGCAGTCTGCGACGTAGTCACGCTCGGCCTGTGAGAGTTGTGGCAGTTCTTGTTCTGTGCGCCGCTCGATGAACTCTTTCTCCTGTGTAGCAGAAAGACTGCCGTAATCCCACACGATGCCTTCCAGTGACGGGGGGAGAGGATTCACGTTGTAGTAGCCACTAACCGAGTCGCTTTTTTGCTCGGCTGCGCGCTGATTGCCGTGCAGCGGGAGCTTCTTGCGCAACGGATTGCAAGCCGCGACCACGACGACGTTGTCTGGCAGCCGGTTGCCGTTGAGGGAGTGATCCTGAATAGCCTCCTTGAGAACGCCAAGGCACGTGGCGGTGTTGAACTCGTCGAGAAATACACAAATCTTGGCGTTCTGATGCAGTTCAAACGTGGGGAATGCCGTTCCCATTTTGCTCAATCGATCCGCTCGGTGAATAACCTCATCGAAGACCGCAGCGATCGTCGCCACTGTCATGGCCGCATCCACGCAGACACTTTTGAAGCACCACGCGTAAGGGTCACGCTTCTGGCCGCTCAGGCCATCACGTGCCAGCCACGCAAGCAGCTTGGCGGCCACCACATCTGAGCCCGGCGCCTCCAGCTGTTTCAGATCATCCACCTTGAAGTGTGTCAGGACATCCAAAGATGGGTCGCGGCGGAGTTCGTCGAGCAGCTCTGCACCCAGAGAAGGGTGGCCGCGAACCACTGTCAGGCACGCGTCCTCCAACGACACGTTTGCTGGCATCGAGACGCTCACTTCCCGTGCCACACGTGCCACGCGGTCGGTGTCCACGTCGTACTCGCGCATGAGCTCAACCAGCGGACCGCGCGTGAAGGTGTTTTTCAGTGCAAACAGCATGTTGGTCAGCGCGGTCTTGCTCACGCCCGTCTCGCCCATCAAAATGCACGGCACACCACACTCCAGCCGTTCGTGAATGGACAGCATTTTCATCATAAAGTCGAACGTCAAGACGAACTTGCGCTCCTTCAACAGCGGCAGTGTGCCAATGTTAAAGTCGAAGGGCTGGCCACTGCTACTTAGTGCTGGTTGGGGGTTGTCCAGGCGCGCACCGACACCGTAGGCCAAGTAGGAGGCCAAAACGTTGGTGTTGCGGCAGTCCTCTCGCGTTGGGACGCACATGTTGAGAGCCTTGAGGTCAGCGGCGCGCTGCCTCGACTCCCCATCCTCTTTCTTGTCCGCCACGATAACGCTCCACTGCCAATCTGTCACAGTCCCACCCTTGCCGTCGCTGATCAGCCTGGGACGGTAAACCACGTGCTCATGGCGCTCACGATCCCAGACAGCGTGCTCTCGGGCCATGGCATGCTGCGCCTCTGCCAGCATCATCTCCATTGTCGCGTGGCCGTAGTTGCTCTTCGTGAAGTTCTTGTCAAAAGTCCTGGAGGACTGAAACTTGGTGCAGTGCCAGTGCATGCAGCGCAGCCAGTGGCGCATGTGAATGCGGGTCCGCTCGGGGTACTTCTCCGGCTGCATGTGTTTGAAAATGGTGGCGCGGACCTCTTCTGGGGTGATTTTGGCCTCCGTCTTCATGATGTGCGCGTTGACGCCCATGATCTGGCCTGCGCTTTCAAACGCATCTTCGTATGCCTGCACCGAGTTGCTGACGCGAATCACCTTGTCGCGGTTCGCGTCACGTACAAAGGTGTCTCTTGCTATCTGTTCGGCATCAGTAGTGATACCAGCAGCCAGAAACAAAACCCGAATCTTGGCCCCCTTCGGAGTCCGTAAAAAGCGATGGATGGTGTCGCGGGCCTCAAAACTGTCCGTCGCGACACCGTCCGTAAACACAAACCACCACTTGTCTCGTGTGTCCCCTGCGTCTGCGCCGTCGGGGAAAATGAGCTCTGCCTCTTTGCTTAGCGTTGACCACAGCCGGGTGTCGCTGTCGGGTTTTTGCGCGTTCGTGAACGCAATCATCTTCGCGATGTGTGCCTCATTGCACGGATCACATGGAGTCTCATCAGATGTGTGGCTGAACGCGACCACCGCACAGCGGTCATGTAGACGAAAGATCGTGAGCAGTTTGGCGATGGCCTTCTGGCACGTGCTCAGACGTGTTTCTTCGGTTTTGCCAGGCAGTTTGTAGGACATGCTGCCGGAGATGTCGAGCACGAACATCACGTCCATTGATGGAGAGGCATCAACCCGGTGCGCAGCTGCGTTAATGGTTTTATCATCGAACGCTCTCAGGTACTGGGCAACGAGTGTATCGTCAGCGTCAAGGTCGAATGGAGAGTCACGGCAGTTGGTGCACGTAGCCGTCTCCTCACACGAGAGGAATGCCGGAAGCAGCGTCATCACGTCTTTTCCTGGGATCACGTCCGTCGGAGGCAGCTCCAACAGAACGGTGCAGTCCCACGCCGGCACAAAAGAGAGATACTGACCGGATGCTTCATTGCTGACATGGCGTAGGCGTACGAGGTTGTAGAGCAAGACACTCACCTCGCTGAAAAGCCTCATCCAGGCAGCATCATGTTTCTCATCGTAGCCGCCAACGCTAAATTGAACAGCGATCTGCACACTTTGAAGCGGCTCATCGGTTTTGACAATCGCGTCGTGAATCGTTGAAACCGCCGAGGCTGCGGTGAAGTTTTCTGAGACGACAATTGTGCACTGGCAATTCGGGCTGTTCGATGAAGCAGCCAGCTCCTTCAGACGCTTTCTCAGCTGGTACGTTTTGCCGCATCCCGCCGGACCACAAAAGCACTCCAGCTTCATGGACGACTTCTCCCAGGTGCCTCGTGTCTCCGCGTTGTCACACGTTGGTGCGACATGCCGCAGGTCGGAGATCTCATGAAGCAACGTCTCCGCTGTCGCGAGGACGAGAAGATTCGGCGGTCTTGTTTGGTAGGCAAGCAGTTCATCCCGCAGGCACTGCTGTGCCTGACGTGGCAAGCGCTCGCTCGAGGCCAGGACGAACGGTTTGTGGAGAGTTTGGCGCGTGAATGCGAGGAAGGACTGAAGGTGGTTTACAGTCACGTCTGGGGAGCAACACAGGATCTGGAGTGGGCTGAAGTGGGGCAGATCGACAAGGACACCGTCGAGGAAGGACAGCATGCCCTGCATCTTGCTGTCAAAGAAGCTGAAGAGCGTGCACTCAGGTTGCAGTTTGGCGACGTTCGACGTCCGGGCAGCCGGTGTGTCCTCCCGACGCATAATCCGGGTGATCTCAGATGTGGCGCACTTTAGGTCATCCAGCCAAGATTTCCGCTGCAAGGATGTCAGCGTTGTGCGCAGTGCATCGATCTGATTGGCCAGGTTGTCTGGGTGGTGATCGAGAACGTGGTACAGCACGGCGACGGCGTTGGCCCCGCGCAGTCCGGTGATGAGCTGCAGTGCCGCACGGTCACTCAGAAGTGGAAGAAAGCCAAACGACTTGCGGCTGTTATTGATCGCTGTTTCCCAGTCCGCGAGTGTCGTGGTGCTATTGTCCAGCTGCTCCTCCGTCACCTCGTCATACTTCTCGTGATCCTTGGCTGGGGGATTAGCAGCCCTTGTGAGAGTCAGAACGCGAGAAACGAAGTCAGGATGCTGCAGCGCGTGCAGCTGGCTCACGGCATCAACGGAGGAGGTCACACGATCTATCAGCGAAAGCAGCGCGTCAACGCTGGCGGCTTGCTGTCCACCGGCCGAGCGGTCGCTCTCTGCTGCAAATGTGAATCGCACCCGGAGATCGCTGAGGTACTCGCCATCCACGGACACGTGCTCCTTGTCGCGGTTGTAATTGAGCGAGACGGTCTTGGTGATGCAATCGATAGCGATGTAGAAGCCCGCGTTCACCTGTGCGTACTCAAGCAACGTCATGCCTTCCGTGCCCATGTCATCCTGTGACAGCAGTGGCGCGATCCAGTGCATGCTTCCGTTGACGTCTAGCAGCGTGCGTACGAGTTCACGCAACAGATTCTCAGTTTTATCTGACAGTGCGCGAGCAACACTTGCCTCGGCAGCCAACGCGCTCATGGCGTCCCCCAACGATGCTTCGGTGCGACTCGCAAGCAGTGCCGCCACAATGTGGCCAACTTCCTTGAGCGACTCAAGCGTCTTGCCTGCTCCGCTTTGAAGCTGCGAGATACGTAGGTCCAGCCATGACGCAAGACCCACACTGTACCCGAAAAGAGTGATATCCTCGGGGCGTTGTGAGAAGAAGGCAGTGACATTGCCCGCGTCAGGAAGTGATGAAAGCAACATCAGTAAGCCTCTGTGCACGTTCTGTGGGCCCGCCGTCCCAACAAGCTTCTCGAACTCACTGGAGCACTTGTCGTGAAACTCCACGACCGGGAGAGACGTTTGTGTGTGCAGATCAGAGAGCGCCTGCAGCCCAACTGTCACGCTTGTCTCGGGCTTGAACCACGTGAATCCCAGTTGGGTGAGCTTGTCGCTGTTGTTGAGCAGTTTCTGTGCGTCTTCGCAGAGAGAGTCGGCTTTCTCCATCATTTCTTCTTGTCGAGCAAGGCTTTCCACGAGCGCCTCTCTGCCAAGGCTGCCACGTGGGATGTGTGAGAGTGGCAACAACGGTGCCTCTGTGCCTATTTTTCTTTGAGCATTGCGCAGCCATCCAAACATTTTACGGCCTGCAGCGACCGACAAATTGGGGCTGACAAACACGGTGAGGTTGGCCATTGCGCAGTCGATGGCTTCGTTCAACGGAGCCGTGCAGCGTTCGGGTGTTGAGTGTGGCTCATCTGCGAGTGCTTCTTTCATGCACCTGTCAAACAGTACCGACTCACGCTTGGCATCCGACTGCGCCTTCATGACAGCGCTGATGAAATCCAGACGGACGCTTCCCAGCTCCCTCGTGGCTCTCTGGAGGACCTCATTTATCGGAGAAAGCGCGGAGAGGAGAAGGCGTCGTGTGGCCGAGAACGCTGCGAGAGCCTCAGGCAAACGATAGTAGTGACTCAGCTCCTGGTTCACCTCCTTGGAAAAATATGCGAACAAGAACTGGAGTTGCTCCGCGCGCTTCACCACTTCGCGAACCGCATTCAAATGCCTCTGCACGTCTCCCCGCACCACGCTGCAGAGGTCCACAATCGGCTTGGACACAGAGAGGCCTCGCGGCGGCACTGACAGGTCGCACAGGGGCTGCAGCTCAGCGATC
>JASANR010001360.1:0-21222 GCA_030849635.1 Wallacemonas sp. MBr04 | reverse complement strand
GCCGTTCTGTCCGAGGCTGCGGTCGCTATTCGCACGCGCCACCGGTGCGAGGTGGGACGATGAGTCCGAAGACTTGCGACTCCCAGATGGCTTGGAGTCTGCAAGGCGGTGGAGCATCGTGTTTGGGCAAAAATATGTATAACGCTTTGAGGGGGAAAACGTGCAACAACAAAAAACAGAAGTGAAAAGGGATATAATGACAAAAAGAAAGAAAAGGGAGAATAAACAAAAACAGAGTGGCGTGAAGGAGGGATGCACAAGACCTCTATGTGCTGTGCTCACACCTTTTTGTGGTGAGCACCTTAGTCTGTGGTCGAGTACGAGCCTGGTCTTGTGCGGATGTTGCTTTCGTTTACTGGTCCACGGGTTTCAACGTGAAAGACACGAATGCAAAGGTGTGGAGAGGAATAACAGGAGGATGTGAGGGAGAGGCGTGTGAAAAAAATAGAGGTGGTGGATAATGAGAGTTCGGCATGTGGTTGTACAGTGGATATTCACCTCCAGATGTGTGCATTCGTTCTGGTACTGTTGCCAGTGATGGCAAGCATCAACACAGCACATCGAGAACGAAGCAGCGGGGAGATGAATATGTCAACAGCTGCCGTGTGAGAGATCCAATACGATGGGGGGCAGTCGGTCCTGCTCTTTTTCTTTTGGATATTTGAGTAGTAGAAATGTAATGATTCACACGTGTGAAAACAACCAAAGATGGAGGAAGACGAAAGGAGAAATAAAACAAACAAAAAAAGAACGAAAAGGAAACCAACGAAACGGAGGAGGGGAGGGGATCTACCAGTGGTTGGGGGGCACGCACAAATCGAGTCTGCAGAGAAGCATGGAGAAACGTCAACGATGTGAGAAGTAAAGAAAAGGAGGAAAAGGGGGAAAAGACGGCGTGGGTTATAGTGAAATATTACAATAAAAAAAAAGAGATGACGAGTGGTTCCATATCGCAACAAAACATCCACGTTCGTACCGTAAAAGTAAACAACAAACAACCAAACAACCAAACAGAATCGCACAACAACGACCAACACCAAACAACAGTTAGTGACGACAAACGCTCACTATCACACTGCGACAACACAGACCTTCTATGTATGACTCTGCTTTCAGGCATATAAGAGCTTTGCTCTATCTCAGTGTCCCTGGTTTTTCTCACCATTAAATGACCCACGCTAGGACTTGTAGCTCATACCACTTGGGTTCCTGGAGCGTATGCTCTCCGTCTCTGACCGCGCGTTAGAGAGCACCTTCTGAATCTCGTCGTCCTCCGGCGGCACGAGCGCGGCCGTCACGGCTTTCTCCATCATGGACATCATGTTCANAACAGTTAGTGACGACAAGCGCTCACTATCACACTGCGACAACACAGACCTTCTGTGTATGACTCTGCTTTCAGGCATATAAGAGCTTTGCTCTATCTCAGTGTCCCTGGTTTTTCTCACCATTAAATGACCCACACTAGGACTTGTAGCTCATACCACTTGGATTCCTGGAGCGTATGCTCTCCGTCTCTGACCGCGCGTTGGAGAGCACCTTCTGGATCTCGTCGTCCTCCGGCGGCACGAGCGCGGCCGTCACGGCTTTCTCCATCATGGACATCATGTTCATGCGGGCCCGGCGAGCTTCCCGGCGCTGACGGCGGTCCTCCTTCTGGCGCGCCTCGAGATCGGACAGCTCCGTCATGAGCCGCCGCTCCGAGGACTGCAGCCGTTCCACCTCACCACGCAGGTTGCGCACCTCGTGGCGCAACTCAACGGGCGTCATCTGCTCCACAGGTGCGCTGCTGAGCATCGAGGTCACCCCCGACATGGAGCGCGTATCGCGACGGCCGACGGACATGACACGTCCCGGTGGGGCAGAGAAGCGCCGGCCAGAGAAGTCCATGCCGTTCGAAAAGCCCCCCATCGATGCGCTGGCGTGCAGAGGGTCATTCGCTGTGATCACCTCGAGCGACGGAGAGCTGCGGTCGCAAAGGCTGGCATTGGCATCGCCAACGCCGGCGGCACTGCTCGCGTTGTTGTTGTTGTTATTGTTGTGGCCGGCGTTCGCTCTGGTGAGTGAGGTCGCGTTCTTGCTGGTGGGGACGATGCCGCCAGAGGTCGAGAGGTCGTCCATCGGCATCACGTTGGGCAAGCTCGGCGACGCGGTCGCGTTCGGCAGACTCGGGCTCACGGACGGGAAGCCACTCTCCTCCAGCATGGACTGACGGCGCATCGCAATGGCAGCCTGGAAGCGCTCCTTCTCGAGCAGTGCTTCGGCGTCTTCGAGTCGCTTCCACAGTGTCTTCATCTCCTTCTTCTGGGCGTCGTTGAGCTGCTGGACTTCCTGCTGCGAGTGCAGAGCGAGGTTGAGTCGTTCCTCTGCCATCATGGTCTGCTTCTTCTGCTGCTCAAGCTCGTGCTGGAGTGCTGCGAGTTGCGCGTCAAACTGCTGCTGAACGTCGGGGGAGACGAAGCTGCTTGCGACGGGCATGACGGCCGCATTCACCGGCGAGGCGCGAGGCGTCTTGCCGCCGGACTCCTCTGCCTGTTCGCTCTCCGCCCCGCCAATGCCGCCGCTCTGAAGTGAGGCTGTGTCGTCCTTGGCCGTGGGCAGCGTACGGCTGAGCATGCCAACGGGCACAAAGGACTGTGGCGTACCGCTCATGTCGCCCTCCTGAGTCTTCTCACTTACACGGCGCTGTGATGGTTGTTGTTGTTGTTGAGTATTGGTGGATGCGGCAGCCACGGCCGCTCTGGCATCTGCACTCACCTGCTTTTCCAGGTCGCGGATGCGCTGGTGCGCGGCGTTCAGCTGCTCCTCAAGTTCGTCAGCCACACGCCGATCCACACGCGCACGCATAGTGGAGTCGAATCCACTATCATCCTGGCCGGCACTATGCGGGGACGTCAGCCCAGCCCCACTCGCAGGTGATTGGCCGTCGTCGCGGTCGGGCTCGAACTTGGCGCGGGTGAGGAGTGCGGTACTGCCACGTGGCCGCTCGCGCTTTTCCTGCAAAAGTCGGTCACGCTCCTCGGTGAGTCGTTCCAGGTCGGACGCCTTGGCCTTGAGCTCCTCGCGCAGCAGCAGCACCTCTGCCTGGGACGGGTTCTTGTGGAGCGCGAGGTTCAGGCTGCTTTCGAGGTCGCGAATGCGGGCCTGGAGCTGTGACCGCTCGTCCGCGCTCAGTGGACTGGTAGCAGCGGCGGTGCCGTTGTGCGGTGCTTCGGCCGTCTTCGAGATGACAGCTGGCAAGGCCAAGGGACCCGGTCGTGAGGACTTGACGGGTGCTGTCGTCACGGTCGCGTCCTTCGTGGGCACGGCAGGCGACTGTGCGTCGACGTGTCTGTTCTTCTCTGGCGCGGCTTGCTTTGGTGAGGTGCTCCTGCGCGCCTGTTGTGGCTGGCCAAGGATGAGTGCCATGGTCTGGTGGGGCAGCGTGACCGCTGTGCCGGGGGCCATCAGCGCGGCCTTCTCGAGGGCCAACACAGTGCGGTCCTCGCGGGGCAGCACCGCCACGACCTGTGCCAAGCCAATCCGCATCGTGTGCGTCTGCTGAACCAATCGCGACGGTGACGTTGCCGCCGCGGCTGCCGCTTCCGTCTCCAGAAGAAGCCCGTCCATCGCCTCCAGCTCGTCTTCGGCGAGGTCGATGTAGTCCAGGTGCTCCTTGCGCTCCTGTGTGAGCTGCAGCAGCTGGGCCTGCAGCTTCTTTTCCTCGGCCCCGACGGGCTTAATCGGATCCGGGGAGGCACTCTTGCGGGGCCCTGGCGCGGTGGCCGCGCTCTGTTGCTGCTGCTCCCGTGCCTTGACGCTGGCGGAGATGGCCTTGAGCCACGTGTAGAGCGGCACCAGTGCGGCGGGTGTACCTCGCTTAGCCAGCGCGGCGCTTGTGTACTGCGATAGGCATGCCTCGGCCCGCTTCAGCTGCGAGCCCTTGACGTGGTCCGCCTTGAGCATGGAGCACTTCTTGATGATCTCCGGTAGCTTGTCCTGCGCACCGCGAAACGTGGTGCCGGCGGATTTACTGTTGAGGATCGCGAGCGCCGCTTCCACGAGCTCGACAGCCTCCTTCGGCGCGGGTGGGCCCTTCAGGATCTTTGGTGTGCTGTCTGTCTTGGAAGCCACGGAGGGTGCACGCGATGCCCCCACTGTCTGCAGTTTGGTCCATTCGGCCGTGGCGGTCTTGAGTGAGCTCTGCAGGGCTTTGCGGGCCTCGGCCAGGCCGTTGTCGGCACGAAGCATCTCCGGTGTGGGCTCCGCAGCAGCAGCTGCTTGAGCACTTCCAGGGGTGGCGGCCAAGGCAGCCTTGTCAGCGGCGGCCTTGATGGCGTCCTGTAGCGCGACGATCTGTACATCAATGGCGTCAATGCGGACGTGGCTGGCCTCGACATCCTGACCCAGCACATCGCGCCGCTCGCGCAGCTCGGTGAGCTCATTCTGCAAGTCAGCGGCCCGTTCAGCCGGCGAGATGCCTCGCGGGGACGAGGACGGGGACTCGGGACGTGGCGCAAACGCAACGAGCGTCGCGCCGTCGTCTGAGGCGGAGAGGCACGCCTCTACATCCAGCTGTGTGGCGGCCTGGTTCACAGCGGCCACGGAGCCGACGAGGTGGTGCTGGGGATACTGCTCATGTGTGAAGGAGATCAGGTCCCCGACGGCTGGCACTGGAGACGTCATGCTGGTTGGACTGTTTACGATTTACTTTTCCTTCTTCGTATTTTCTATTGTGCACTGTGAAGAGTTATGATAGCGAGAGGTGTCTCAGAGCTGTGAAACACAAGGAATAGAAACGAACAGATAAACAGTAAAAAAAACAGCTACGGGCTAACTACTCGAAACAAACAAACAAAAGCTACGGACGAAATTACGGGATGCCTCCCTTGTGCGCTTTGTTGTGTTTTTGTTGTTTTGTACACAGTGAAGAGCAACGAGTCACAGGGAACAAGAACAACGAAAGTACACGAGAGGAGCGATGACTTTTTGTTGTTGTGAGAAAGAAAGTAAACTATGAATGTGTCGCTGTGGGAAACGACAGAGTGACACGACAGAGAGAAGATAATCAAGAAAAAAAGAAAGAAACAATGATGATGTTGAAGAGCAACAACTCTAAAGGTATGACAGATATGAGCCAGTGAATGGAGAAGAGAGTGAGTGAGTGAGTGAGTGAGTGAGGGGGGGGAAGAAGGAAAAAAAGAAATGCGCACGCTGAGGTACCGGTTAGACGGTAAAATGTGTTTGCTGTGCATCTCACGTGTCGCTGTGGTGACAGAGTAGAAGGTAAAAGGGCAGAGCGGTGCGTCGCTCTCGGGCAGCAGGCGTGGTTTTTCTTTTCGTTTTCATTCAACGAGCGGAGGATTGAAACGCACAGGAGTACTGCGTTTGATGCCACTGACAATGAAAAAAAAAAGAAACAGAAAAAAGAGTGTTACATGTAAAAGAAAAAGATGAAGGGGGAAACGTGTATATGAATAACTTTCTGCGAAGGCTCTCGGAATGCGAGAAGAAGAACTGATAAGAACATCGGGGCAAAAAAGAAAGAGAGGAGAAAAAAGGGAAGAGTGTTAATGAAGAAAACAAATGGAATGACTGGTGATGAAAAGGAAGAAAAAACGAGGTGAGCTAATGCAAATGAGGTATATAGGACGCAATATGAAAGCATGCGGAGCAAAAGCCAAAAGAGAACGACATGAGTGGAGTGAAGAAAAGAAAAAGAAAGATCGCACAGCAACGTTACGATCTCGTGAGGGTACTGAAACTAGTTCCATGAAAAAAGCAAAGGTGAAAAAAGACACGGTTACAGAGGGGTATAACAAGTGTAACGCGGATTGGACAGCAAAACGAAATGGAAGAGGAAAGAAGAAAAGGAGAAACGTGGGAAAAATATCACTGTTATTATGTTTACTGTTTGTTTTTTCTCAATGATGGACATGACGTAGTCGAGTTAACTGAGATGTGACTTCTGTCCCGCTTTCTTGATAGGCGCGCTCTCTCAATGTCGAGCTTAGTCCCACGCTGAGCGACTGCCTTCTGAGCCATCGACCGTGCCGAGCGTAAACGTGCTGCACTCCGCGTAGCGCCGCACACGTGCATCTGCGGCGGCGCCACTGCCGTCCCCCACGCGTGAACCACCGCCGAGTGTGGCGCGACTGCTCACCAGAGACTGGTGATCGCGTCTGTCGTGTGGGTGCGCAAAGGCAGGAAAGTTGCAGCGGCTTGAAGCCCCCACAGCAGCAGTCGGCGAGTCTGCGGAGCCCTGCAACCACGGTGACCGCATCGAGTCCGATTGGCTCCCGCTCTGTCGCAGTGACAGCAGCCCAGCCGGAAGGCTCGTGCTTCCTGACGCATCCTTCGATGCGAGAGCTGGCTGCGTCGAGGAGGAGGAGGAGAAATGCGCGGCACTAGGGCTGAGGACGGACGGCTGTCCAGAGAACATGGGTGTGAGCAGACGCGTGGTGCTCGCACCGTACGCCTTCACCAGCGGGCCGCACGCGGCGTTGGGCCCGTTCAACGCGCTGGTGGGGCAGCTGTTGGGGTAGGAGCTTTCACGCGGTGACACGGGATCAGACGCGCCGTGCGGAAGCGGTGGCAGCGGCTGTCGGTGACGTGGAAGCAGCGTGTCCACGGGGCTGACGGGCGTGCGGTGTGCGCTCTCGTCATCGCCAAGAAGGCTCGGCTGGCTGCCCAGACTGGTGGTGGGGCTGCGGAGCTCTTCGACCCTTTTGCTGTCCTCTTCCGTGGTGCGGGTGGCGAGCGCGTCAGGCACCACGTGGGACGTTGGCGAGAGGCGGGCAGCAAGACGCGGTGAGTCCGCCGCTGCCGCAGTCGCAGACTTGTGCGATGGCCTGAGCGTTGTCGACCACGGTGCAGGGAACGTCTGGCCCTGGTTGGAAGTGGTGGTCAAGGATCCATCGGTATTCGACGATGTGGGACGCGATGCCTCGCCGTCGCTGGTCTCGTGGCCGGCACCAAAGCAGGCGAGCGCACCCACAAACGGCATGGCCAGCCCGGGTGCGGCACCAGCGGCAGGGTTCACTGGTGGCCGCGCCACGGCATCGCCGAACGCTGCAGCGGGAGACGGAGACGAGGACGTCTGTGCCGCCGCGAGCTGGGCCAAGTACCGCTTGGCAAACGCCGCCTCGGCTGCCGCGCTCTGTACTGTGGTAGAACCCACAGACGAGTTCGCGCGCACACTCTGCGGTTGGCCGTTGGAGTTATGGGCAGAGAATCCGAGCAGGCTGTATGTGCCATCCAGCTCCAGTCCCGATAGCACACTGCTAGTGGCGAAGTGACCATCACCACTGCGCTGGGTCCAGCTCGGTCGCGCAGAGGACGGTGCTGTGATGGTGCTGATGTTGGTGTTGGCGCCGCTGTCGATCATGGAGTCCGCGTGGGGTGAAGGAACGCGTACGGTTGTCGACGTCGGTGCGGAGAGGTGCGCCAAACGCACTGGCGGGGCGAGCGCGCGGATGGCTTGCCGATCACGCAGCGGCACAAACGAGATGAGCCCACTCGCAGAGGGGTTGAACTCGCTCCCGCTGAAGGTGTGGATCTGCCACGTGTCAGACGGAAACAGCTCTTCCTCGTCCGCCTGCGCCGTGGGTGAGCGCAGCTGGGCACGGCCGTGGTGGTGGTGGTGCGGACTGTCTACGCCGCGGTTGTCATCGCGCGTGCCGTGACGTACGGGATCGGCGTGACCGACCTGGGCATGCAAAGGCGACGTCAGCGTGGCGGCTGGACTGCTGAATCGTGAAGGGGCTGACGCCGCGGGTAGAGGGGGGGCTTCGGGTGGTGTGCTCTTTCGCTGACGTTCCTGGATGGCCCGCTTCAACGAGTTGCGCTGGTGCCACTGGCGCGGTGAGAGGAGACTCGCGGAGGCCTGGCCAAGCTTTGACTGAGACGCTGTGGAGGTGCTGGACGGTATCAGGGAGCAGAGTGAAGATGGTACGTGAACGGTGAAGGGCGCCGAACCAGAGCCCATCGACTTTTTTGTCTCAACCTCACTTCCACTGCGGCTGCCGCTGTCCTCCTTGGTGCCATCGTCATCATGGGCAACGCTGTCGTTGTCGATGGACTCCCCGGGAGGAAAGTGAATACTTGCGACGCGACCGACACGCTGTGACGACAGAGACGACGAGTCAGTGGCCGGGCCCTCAGACTGGGTGTGCGAAAGATCAGGGTTCACACGCTCGAAACCGACATCGCCACTCACTGTCTCGTCCTCTTTGGCTGGCGCACTCGCCCACTGATTGAGTGGCGTGGCAGTGCGCGCCGCAGGTGTGAGAAGTGTGGAAGTCTCGCCAAGTCGTGAGACCGCCCGGAGAAAGGCATCGGCAGGGGAGTGCTGGTCGTGAGCGTCGTGTGACGGCGGTGGCGCGGTACTGGCGACGGAGGCGCCGGACAGGAGTGCTGAGGCCGGCGACGTTGCGGTTGAGGTAGGCGTGGGAGGCGTGTTGGCTCCGGTCGTGTCAGTCGCAATGGCGGTGTGAGACGGGACATCCACGAGAGGCACCACAGGGAACGGCGCGCTGTCGGGGAGAGGCGGCTGCGGCTGTGCCGATTCTGCAACGTGCACACGCGTCATCGGCACCGCCGTGACGTCCGGTCCGGACCAAAGAGGCGTGACAGTTGAGCCGGTGGCGTTGTTAACGGACATTGCGACAGCACCCGGTGAGCACACGAGCATCTGAGGCAGTCGTACCGACTCCTCTGCACCGCGCGGTGCGGCCTGTGTGGCAGAGAGCAGAGCCGCGGCTACCTCGGCGGCTCTGCTCTGAGGAAGTGTGTCGCGCAGCGTGAACGTGGAAGCCAGGTCATCTATGTTGGAGATGCTCATGCTTTTCTGTTTTCGTGTTGACGATGAGCGGGGTGTTACTGTGATGGGTGGGTTAGTTCGTCCGTGTGGCTGACTGTACTGTTTTTCTCACTCTCAATGTCACTCTGTTACAATGTTTCAGGCAATGTAGGGGAAACAAGGGAGACAGAGAGAGACGCTGTTGAGAGGAAATGAAGAATGCTGGGCAATGGATATATAGACTGCCCAAGAAACTCAACGAGGCGAGAGAAGGAGAGAAAAGCAGGCAAGAAAGCAATGACAGGACAGTCAAGAGACGGCTTCACAGTCAATGCAGAAGGTAGGCTGAGGAGAAGACCAGAAATTGAGAAGAGAGGAGAATATCCGTTGCATGAAGGGGAGGAGTGAGTTCAGTCAGAGACGAGTGAAAAAGTGATGGCACTCTTGTGACGATGCGAGGAGACAATTAAAGAGATTGTCGGGTGAGGAAAGTGAGTTGCTGCCAAGAATCGCGAATAAATGAGCTAGCACGACATCCTCTTAGTGATCCTTTTTTGTAGTTCATTTGGACGCGAGAACACATGCAAAATGGAAAAAATGTAGGTCCCGTGATACCCAATGAGCAGCCAACTGAGGACGGAGCACAGCAAACTCCATCAAGCACTGCAGTCGGGTTTCTTTTTCATTGGTGGCCTTCAGTTTTACATATCTACACAATAAGCGACGCTGTAGTGGTATTTCATGACCATGAATAGAGATCAGCTGTCTGTGCTGGCGGTCTGAACATGGACACATGGGAAGCAAGCATTTGCGGTTGCCGCTCAAGCGCGAGAACGAACGTAAAAGGGGTGGAAGAAAACAGATTATCATGTGGAGCAAAAAGTAAAACAAGAAATTGAGGATGTAAAACAACAAACAAAAAGAAAAACAGCAAAGGTGGTGGAGGTGGGGGGCAACGAACAAAAAAGGAAGGTACAGGGAGAAAACAAAGAGCGTTTTTATAGTGCAAGCGAGCGATCAGTAAAAAAATCAAAGCAAGAACAGAACCGTAGCGAAAGAAAGAGGAAAAAAAGATATTGCCCAGAGCATAAAAGGGTGTATAGGGAAAAAAAGAGTGAAAGCCAGCATGGGGCACGTTCCAGTGATTTCATGGCCCAGAGTGCAGCCAACATGACATTTGAAATACACAAACATACGCAAAGTAAAATAAACAAACAAAAATGACAATGGTACGAATCGGTCTCCCGTTGAAAGAAACGGCACGTCATTTTTGACAGTCTTCTGTTTGTGTTCTAGTCCCACGCAGAGCCACTCTCCTCTTGTCCATCAAGCGGGCCCAGCGTGAAGGTGCTGCATTCAGCGTAGTTCCTCAGACGGGCATCCACGGCATCACCACCACCACTGCTGAGCCCAGAGCGGTCGTGGCTGTCGCGGGCTTGAAGAGGTGCGGGGAAGCCGTGGGATTGCCAATGTGAGTCGGATGGGCGCTGGGCAGCGGCAGATTCAGACAAGCTGCCAATTTGGTAGCAGGACAAGAGCCCGTGGGGAAAGCTCTCGCCAGCTTCATCGGGCTTTTCGATTGAGCCCCCAGATTGCGAGTTGGGAAAGCGGAAGCCAGCGGCTGCTGTGGACAAGGGAGTCAGGGATGGTGTGTAGGCCGACAGAGATGTCATCGTCATGTCAGGTGCGTGAAAATCAGTTGCACCAAGACCAGCCAACATACGGTGCCCGTTGAGGGCAGAGTCGCTGTTCTTTGAGTTGTTTGCGGTCTTGTTGGACTCTGGACTCACACAGGCCAGCATGTTGTCACCGTGGCCGCCGTTCAGCGCGACCTTCTCAAGCACCACTGCGCCCTCCATCAAGGGGTTGTCATCGGAGCAGGCAGAGACATCACCACCATCGCTGCTCACGTGAGGGGCGAAACCGTGTTGTTTGCAAGTCAGACTGGATGGGACGTGGAGAGGCGAGCTGCAGTCATCGCGTTGCTGCATGGACGTGGGTGATTGAGGTGACCGCGCATCGGGTGCCATCGTCCTCTGCTCTGACGTTTCCGATTGGCCCTTGCCGTCCGCATCTGTGGTCGTGGTGTGGCTGTCTGCGAAGCTCACATCCCCAGCTTCGGATGACGATGTGGTGTTCGCTTTCGAAGACACCGTCGGCAGCACACTCTCACCCCCATCCATCGAGCCGCCCCCGTGTCGTCGAGCTTGGCCCGTGTGAAAGCTGAAAGTGGGCATGTCTGGTGGGCTGTGTGCGTGGCTGTCGGGGAACTGCGGCAGGGCCGACAAGACGGTTGTCCTCAGCGCGGACGGCGGCAGAAGCGGCGGGCGATGGTGATGCAGCGGCCCAAACGGAATGTCTTCGCTCTGCGAGATGCTTGCGCTGGCGAAATGCGGTGTGACGGCGACGGCCGAAAGAGAAGAGGGGAACGACGGTGTCGTGGTCATGGTGCTGTGGCTGTGGCGGGAGCCGTTGTGGTGCTGGGGTGGCAGCTGGGGGCTCCCAGTGGGGTCCGTCTCCGTGTCATCAACAGCCCCAAAGCACGCGAGACCAGCGAAATGGGGTCTCGCAGCATCAGCGGCAGAAGTAGCAGCCGTACCAGCGGCACCGGTAGTATGTGGCACGCTACTTTCATCCTGAGAACGCGTGCGCTCCAAACTGGCCCCGAGTGCGTGTCCAGCAAGCTGCGCCAGATAATGGTTGGCAAAGGCCGCGGCGGCCGCGGCACTCTGCGAGGAAGTCGCCATGGACATATCCGTGCCAACCGAGCCCGTGCGCGCCAGTGAGTCCCGCGCGGAGAACTCCACCATGTGGCACGTCGCGTCGAGGTCGAGGCCAGACAGCACGCTGACGTTGTTGCGATCGACGCTGCGGCGGCTCCAACTGGCCGGCATCGAAGCACGATTCGACGCGGACAAAGGCACCAGCGCCGTGCGTGTGCGACGGTTAGAACGGTCGTGCGCGGACGGGCTCGGGATCGACGCCGTCTCATCGCGTGAGCCACGACGGGCCTTCATCTTGCGCTGGGCCAGTGCAGTCTGCGCACGCGCTGCGGACATCCGATCACGCGGCGCGACAAACGAAATGAGGCCGCTCGAGGCGAGGTCAAGCTCACTGCCAGTGAAGGTCGTCAGGAGCCACGTGCGTGAGCTCGCGCTGATGGCAGCAGCTGAACGGGAACAGTCGTAGCGCTCCTCGCTGTTGCGATCTTGGCTGTTATCGTCATCGTCGTCATCATTACCAAAGCGTGCCCGCATGGGATCGCAGTGCGGGCTGGTTGGACCAGAGGCAGACGCTGCGATGGACTCGGGACGCAGTGCCAGTTGGAGCGGCCCACCATCTTGTTCTCCGCTTGTATTCGGATGGGACGTGAGCCACTGGCGCTGGAGCTGCACGCCGCGTCGCAGCGACTCGCGGTGCCGTTGTCGTGGTGTGAGTACGGTGTAGCTCCGCGCGGTTGTGGCATTGGGGGCGAGACGCTCTCGTGGAGGAGTCGACGCAGACGACGTGGCGCTCGCGGGAAACGCGCGGCCCGTCTTAACCTGAATCGATGTGAAGGACGGTCTGGTGCTGGACAGGGACGACGTGGGCATTTGCTGGACGCTGACGGGTGCCGTCGCGTAGAACGCACTGCTTGACGTCGTGTCGCTTGATCGACTGATGGTTTCGCGACTGTCACCAGCGTCCCCGTCGTCATCCTCATCGTCATCATGATCGCCATCTGAAGGGACAGCGATGTGTACGATCCGTCGCGACCGGCGTGAGGCGGAGGAGGTTGTGATCGTCGATGCGGGTGAGGTCTGACCACGTGGTGACGGTGCACCGCTGCTGATGTCCTCGCAAAACCAGCTGGAGCGGCGGCTACGCCCATCCGCGGCCACCAGCAGCGACGGTCGAGGTGGGGTCGCGAACGGTTTGTACACATTGGGTGCCTTCTCGTGCGCCTTGGGGGTCTCGACGCGCGCAATCGATGTGTCGTACACCTGTGTCACGATGCTGTTGCGTGTGTGGCCACGTGCTCGGTGCGGCGTTGGCAACTCGCAGTCCGCACTGAGACGCGTGATGCTGATCAGGAAATCCCGTGCAGCCGACGGCGGCGGCGCTGTGCTGGCTTGTGAGCCACCGGATGCGGCGGCGGTGTGCGACGAAGAAGTGATGCTCGTCGCAGTCGCGGAGGAGGACGTGGTTCCTGGTGCGCGTGTCGACGGCTGTGACGCCCGCTCGCCAGAGAGCAGAGGAGAGCCGACGGGCGTGGATGCCTCGCGGGACAACGCACTGGGCTCGAGAGCAAGTGGAAGGGGAGCCGATTGCATGAGGGGCGGGACAGTGGTTCTTGTCGTGGTCGTCGTCGTGGTCGTCGCTGCGGGTGGGAACGCACTCTTCAGATCGGTGCCAGACCAGAGAGGTGTGACGGCACTGCTGCCAGACGATGGGCTGTGCGAGTCGTTGGGGGTGCCAAAGATAGCCAACAGCGGCCGTGGCAGGGGTGCGCTGTCCTGTGAGGCTTCCTCACTGACGGTGTCATCCGGCTGGTCGCGGGGCTGCTGATTATAGTCAACGGAAGGTCGTGCAGTGCGAAGGACGTGCTGTGGGTTGGAGGAGATGGAGTCATTGTTAACAGCCAAAACTTCAGGTGAAGCGGATGTCAGCTGAGACATTGCGGAAAGAGGGGGCGGGAAGAGGATCCTTACTCACGGAAAGAAGTATTCACAAAAGAGTAGTGTATTTCTTTTGAGTGGTATCGCAGCGTGAAAGAAGGAAAAAGGTGAGGTATAAAACGAAAGACGGTGCGATTGGAAGCGAGCAACAATAGAGCAAAAAAAGAAAAATGGGTAAAGGAAAAAAGCAAGAACAACAGAAAGAAATGAAATGAAAAATCAATATTAAGTGTTACGTATCAACGAAAAAGAGGGCCAGGGAGAGAGGGTGATTTACTGACGTTCACCACGTCACCAGAAGAAATCTCTACGAGGTGACGATCTTGTAGGACTAGTGTTGTGTGGCAACAAAAGGAGCGAGTGGGAGAGTTGGGTGAGGGAAGAGGAAGAGGAGCATACATGTGAGTTGGGTGCACAGCCACGTTCACGTTCACGTTAATGCAATCGTGTACGTTAGTCTCATGCGCGATTAGGAATGAAGCAATGAGAGGGATATATAACTTTAGGTATGTGGAGTGCTTCATTCTGCGAGCCTGAATAAGTTTTGTTTTTTACGTTTTTGCATTGTATGTGTGTCCAGGGAATGAGTTAGTGCCGCGAATGCTGGCAACTGTGCCGTATTCAAACAAAAAACTGAAGAAAGAAAAATAATCGACATGTGCTTGGTTCTAAGGCTTGAAAGGAAAAAACATACGGTTAACATATTGCAAAAATAAAAAAGGAAACAAAGAAACAGCTCAACGTATGTTCGAACGTAGAAGCACCACTACATTCCGAGGCGCACCAGTTCAAAAAAAAAAGGCTGAGCTATATATACACAAGCATAGAGGAAGTGAAGAGAAGCGGAACCCTGCTCCACGCTCTGTTTGCCGTTGGCTCCGTTACCTGCCATTCTCTGGTGATCAACGGGTTAGGTGCCACGCACACCGCAGGCACACACTAAAAAGGAAGACAATAGTATTGAGCATTAGTTGTTGTCAGAGAAGACTTGGGAGGAGTCATGCACAGGCGTAAACGAGGTGGGAAAGGCATACAGCGACGTGGCCGGCGCCTCCGACAGCGTGCCGAGAGTGAGGCTCGAGACGGCATACCGCTGCACACGCGCCGCACCCGTCACACTCTCCGACTCGCTGTGCCGCGACGATGGTCCTTGTGCGGTCTCACTCTCCACGCTCGACGTGCGCGTCGTGGACGCCTCATTGGAGGTCATGATCGCAGGCCGTGGTGCGGCTGTATCGCGCCGAGCTGCTTCACGAAAGTGGGGACTCATCGCGTGGGCGGTGGAGCCCGAGATCAGAGAGTACGCCAGGCACATAGAGGAGCCGTGGCTGACCGGGGAATTCACCGCCCCATCTGCTGCCGCGCAGCTCTGCGACCGCGAGAGCGGTGATGGAAAGCGCGGCACCGGTGGCGCGATCAAGCACGGCTGCGACTGCGATCGTCGCCGGTGCATGGACGGTGACATGTTGGTGGCGTGTGCGGCGAGGCGCTTCTTCACGACCTCCGACATGGAGCCGCGCCGGCCAGTCGACATCGTCGGTGAATTCGCATCGAAGAACGAGTCCACACTGGCCTCGCGCATCATCTCATGGCCACTGCCGCGCCGTCTCGTCAGGCTGCTCATCAGAGAGAGTTGCAGGGACTTGGAGTGCAGGCTCCAATCCTTGAGGGAGGCGCGGCGGGCGTCTGGGAGCGGTGGGCCGATTTGGCCATGTGACTGGGTCGTCGTTGGTCGTGTTGACTTGAGGCTCGTTGATGCCGTGGGTGTCGTTGTGGTCGTTTCGCTTGATGTGAAGGCGGAGTTGGTGTGCCACGCAGACGGGAATGACGCGCCACCGTGGCCGGGGCCGTCGATGCGAAACGAGGCGTGCTGCGCGAGTACGACGGGCGAAGTGCGCAGTGTGCTGTCGTCACGTGACTGTGAACGAACTGTGTCTTCGTCACGCTTAGGTCGTGGTTGCGTCACGTCGCCATTGTCGATGTGGCTTTTCACGATGTTGTTCGCCGGCGGTGTCTCGTGCGAGGTCAGCGAGAAGATCGCGGGTGAGTTTTGACTCGGTGACGTCCGCTCAAAGTGTGCGAGTGTGAGGGGCGCGACGTCCGTTGGGAACGGGCTCACGTCAGTCGATCGAGGCGTGCCTTCTGACGGCAGCAGCGTGTGGCGTGGCATCGGTGGGCTGAGCTTGGTGTGGCGTGGCTCAGTGCGTGCAGCTGACTCGTGTGCCTCGACTGCTGCTGAGGGCATACGCCGCGGTGTGCCTTTTGGGGACGGCATGTCAGCCAGCGGTGGTGGTGCTGCTGGTGTCGTGCGGGGCTCCACGTCGATCACGCGGACAAGGCGCGGCGCTCCGCCAGATTCCCGATAGAGCGAAGGGTACCACACCTCCGATGCCTGCGTGGGTGAGGTGACGGAGAAGGGTGAAGACGGCTGCGGCATCGCGGTCGTGTTGTTGTGTGCCAGCGGTGGAGGCGATGAGGGGGATCGGGACACTGGTCTGCTCGTGTCCTCACCAAGCTGCGGGCTTGTCTGTTGCAGCGGTGTGCATGATCGTGCAGGGACATCTGTCTGCGCACAAGGTGTGGGCAGCCCCACACCCACGCCCTGCCAGCCGGAGAAGCCAGCCAGGTGGCCCAGGTACGCCTTCGCGAAGGCCGAAATGCCAGTCGAGGAGGTCGTGCAGTCGTCCGCGTCAGCTGGTGCGCGAGGCGCACCATGCGTACCTGACGCGTGCGGTGAGACCGACGACGGAATCGGTGCAAAAGCCGCCATCGTCACGAGGCTGTCGAGCACCATCGTGGAGAGCGCCTCTGTGCTCTGCTGAGTAGTAGAGAGGCAGTCCTCTCCTGGGATTGATGAGCCGTGCAGCTCACTGCCGCCTCGCACTCGCGTACATCGAAGAGCTGCTGGCGATGGCACAACGGCTCCTGTCGCGGGGTCCGTTAAGCCAGTCGATTCTGGTTGCGGAAGTGAGTTCAGACGTGGGCGGGCCCCGTCCGAGGACGAGAGTGACTGGAGAACCGTTTCTGCCGCTGTGCTCGGCGGTGAAGCTTGCGAGTGTGGCTGCTGAGGACGTTGCGGGTGAGAGGACGAAGAGGCGGACGTCTCAGAAGCGAGAGGTGAGCTGTCTCCCAACACAACGGCGTCGTCATCGGCAGCGGCAGACGGCGGCGTGTGCACGTGGCAGTGGAGAGCCGCCAGCGAAGGCGGGGCCGCGCCGCAGTGTCGCTGGCGACGTGGGAGCTGATACCGCAGAGAGCCGCCATTCACGTCAACGGCGTCGCCCTCAGCGGCCGGATTCATGGATGGCATCTCCCCCGCCCCCAAGCTCGTGATGACCAGCACATCCGGGGCAGGCTCAGTTTCCTGTTCTGGCTCTGTTTCTGTTGTGGCGGGCGTGTCTGCGTGATCTTTGGGAACGGCCACCCTGTGAGGAGAGGACGCCGTCTTGCCTCGTCGCCGCGGGAGGGCAAAGTGTGGTGATTCGATCGATGCCTCTGGACCGGCAAGTGCCAAGGCGAGTGCCGAGTCGTCCAGAACCGCTGTCGGTGATCGTGGCTCGACAGTCAGAAGCGGCATGCACGGCTGCGTGCCCTCACTAGACCCGCCTGGAGAGCCAACCGCTGTGGAGGTGGAGGGGCTCCCTGTGCTGTCCGTAGCCGTAGCCATGGTAGTGGTGGTGGTGGCAGTCGTGGTGCGAATACGGGAGGGGCTTGTGGACAGATGCGCGTGAGCCAGCGGTGGGCTGCCGCACACGCTTTCGGTCGACGTGGGCCGTGGTGAGCGGGTCGGCGAGCGTGAAGGACGCAGGCGCGGCTCGATCGGCGCCTCTCCGTACGTGTCAGAGAGACGCTTCTGCAGCGCGTCGGAGGAGGACGCATCCTTTGAGGTCATTGGAGAGAGGCCAGCGGTAAACGGGTGTTTGGGTGGGCCTGTACTTGTCTGTGGACGTGGCGCTGGCAGGCTGGCTGGCAGGCTCGACGGGGGCGGTGAGGAGTCGCCACCGAAGATCGCCGTTGCCGCCCGCGGAGAAGCCGTGAGCGCATCGTTGTCGCTCACGGCATGAAGCTGTGGGAAGTGAAACAGATAGTGAGGTACCGCACCGTTCAGCGGCTGCGGGAAACCAGGCGAGTCTTCGCTGTCATGGCTTGTCATGGTATGCAAATGAAACTGATCACAGGCGCCAACAAACAAACAAAAAAAGAACAGGAGAAAACAAAAGTGAAGAAAATAAAACGCGTGTGAAAATAAACAGTGTATGTGCGCACAGACGGAAAAGACTGGAAGAGGTGGAGAAAAAAACAGGCGCTGGAGGGGAGGTACTCCTCACTCCATAAAACAAAGATGTGGTATAGGCACACAAACAAACAAACAAAAAACGGTGGGAGCGCAACGAATCGGTGTTGGCAGAGCCTGAGAACAGACTTAAACGCGTGAATCGACAGGAAGTGCGAGAGGAGGGGGAGAAAGAGGAGGAGGCGTGACGCATGAAGAAGAGGCGTGTCGTACTGATGCAAAGGTGAGCGACTATCAAGACACACCATCGTACATATATACTGGTCCATAGAAGAGAGACGAGTGGGGTTGACTCTTCCCGTACTTGTTTCTTTCTTGGGGCACGACGCAGTGGTCCAGTGCCACGTTCGCATCGACGTTCGTTTGTGTATCTCTTCAGCACTACACTTTTTTTTTTTTGGGGGGGGGGGGTAGGTGTAGTGGACAAGCGCACGCGTTCCACAGAGAGTGGATGCTTTACTGTCTGAGTGTGCTGTTTGTTTTGGTTTGGTTGTTTGGCTCTTCTCAGTATGTGTGAACGGGTACGGGGGACGTACTGCAATCGCACGCTCATGGGCTGGCATGACGAGACAAAAACGGAGATTGTGTATATAAGTGTAGAAATATAGAGAGAACACAGAAACAACGGGGGGGGAGGGGACGGGGGGGGAACAGAAATACACGCGTCGTGGCATGAATGGTGTACATGAAAAAAAAATGGGAGAAACAACAAAAACAAAATAAAGTGTGTTGACACGAGTCAAGGATCGAGGACCGAAGACCGATGAACGGGGGAAAGGGAGGTGCGGCTTCTGAGCGAGACACAAAATTTGCTGCGCGTTTCGCGAGATGATGCCGCTGCGAGGATGTCAGACAAAACAGTAACAGCTATGCATAAATCCACTGAAAGCTGCTTTGTGAAAGAAAAAGAGATGTGGAAAGGAAAGGAAAATAATGTTTGAAAAACTAATGATGAAGAGAAGGAGAGAAAGCAAATGACTTCAGCGTCAACAAGAAGAAAAGAGGGAGGGTCAGTATTAAAAGGGGAAGGGGAAAAAGGGAAAAGGAAAGAAGTTGTGGCGCACACAAAAAGTAACAGCAAAAAATGAATGCTCTGTTGAGAGACAAAACCTCACGTCAACAGTGAGATAGAGCTACTCGCAACAGTGTTTAAATGGTTTGTTGACTGATGGATTGATTGTTTGAATAGGCTATGAGAACAAGGGTTTCAGTGAATGTTCGCTGCCACATACACACACATACAGCGGCAGAGAGAACTTGAATACAAAAGTTAAGAGAGAGAGTGTGCAAGGGGCAGGGGGGAGGGGACTTGCGTAGTAAATTAGAGTGAAACCAGAGGAAAAGAAGGTGGGAAAAAACCAACAAGACAGCCGCCAGAAACGACGGGTTCGAAATAAAAAGAAAATGTGAAAACACAACAAAACGTAAAAAGAAAAGAAAGTCAGTCTTCAGTCGCCAACATCGCGTTTGTCAGTTTTTTTTCCTTTTTTCTCTCCCTGTTGGCAAACTGTGAGACAGTGTTACATAAAAATCAAGAGACACCTGTGAGGCACGCTAGAAAAGAGAAAAGAAAAGAAAAAAAAAGAGGTTGGGGAACGTCAAATGACACAGAAAGTGGCTGTGGGCAATTTCAGTGAACAGAAGAGAGCATGCACGCAGATCCATACTCCGCAGAGGTCAGCGACGGCGGTGCCAGTGGTGCGGAGACGGTGTCGTACAGCGCATCCGACGTCCCGCTGCTCTTCAACAGATCACACACACGCACCCCATCGGGGCTGGTGTAGGAGAGAAGGGAGCCGCCAGTGAGCAGTGCGGTGAGCGAACAGACGGGGAAAAGACCTCGCTGAGACGTGTGGTGGTGGTGGTGGTCCGGCATCGATGCGTCGTGTGGAGGTGCTGAAAGCGGTGTGTGCAACGAGGCAATCATGGAGGCGTGGTGATGGTGTCGCGTCGTGGTGAGCGGCACGAAAGCTGGCGGCGGCACGGCGGATCCCAGCCGAGTTTTCGCTGGGGCGTCACCGAGCAGCGGCGTGCCGAGGTCACTGGAGTGCGGGTGGTGGGGATGGTGAGGCGGCACCGGGCATAGGAAGCTCACTGTGTGGTTTTCCGTGAGCGCCTTTGGTAGCGCAGACGACGGCCACTGCGTCTCCTCACAGCCGACGGGACCGCGCACGACGGGAACGGAGAAAACAGCCGGCTTAGATCCTTCTTGCGCAGCCTGATCATCCGCAAAGGTGCCCGCGTCGCCCGAGTACAGCGAGAAGGACTGGCGTTCGTAGGTGCGGTGGGCCTGTATGTGCGACGGCAGGTCTTCACTGTGCAGGGTCTCAAGGCAGCCGTCGAGGTGCGCGTGACCAACCATGGAGGCCCACGGAGAAACGACGACTGTTGACGCGCCGGTTGCTGCGATGGATTGAGAATGAAGGCTGCGGCGGTGACAGCCACCGCGTGACTGAGGCGACGGCGGTGGTGGTGCAGCGCAGGCGGTGGCATCAGCGCACAGAGTCTCAGCGACAGCCCCATTCACATGCTGGAAAGCGCTTCGCGAAGTCGGGTGCGGGCGATCCGATCGTGAAGCCTTGCTTCGGCCAAAGGCAGCCAGTCCCACAACGTCGCCACACGGTGACGATGGGCAGGCATCGAGTCTGACACCGTCAGGGGCCGGCGTGAGTGTGACCTTATCCCAGCCGGCAAAGCTGCGTGCCTTGGCGAGGTAGTTCTGTGCAAACTGCTCATCGACAGCATCCGTGCAAGACGACGTCGGGGGCTTCGAGGAGCCGAGGCCGCGGCGACGATGTGCAGCCCTCGCACCAGCGGGTCGAGCACGCCTGGACTTGGCGCCGCCGGTGTCGCTGCTGTTATCGCCACCGCGGCCCGCGCGCGAGAGAGCAGCAAACGAGTCGCTTGCGCCACTCCCACCACCGCCTCCGCTCGTGGGGCACGACACCAAATCCAGCAAGCCGATAGATGGGAGAGAAATCTCCGGCAGCGTGAACGAGGCCGGGTTTGTGTCACTGGAGCGGCGCGTGGCATCGTCACGAGGGCAGAGGCGGTTGGCATGCGTCGTCGGCGGTCGAATGAGGATGCTCGGCGTGGGGTACTTTCGCGCAGCCGCAGGTGGGACTGGCTTTGTGATGGATGACAATCTGCCCTCTGCAGTGTCGCAACGCGGCGTCGTGGGTGCGCTGAAGATGCAGAGAGCGACCGGATCCGCCTTGTCGTCGTGCATCGGTGCTGAATCACTGCGGGCTCGGGGGTCCGTCACACGTGTAAACACCACATGCGGGACGTACGTGGCGCGCGCAGTCACGCTGCCATCCTGCTCCACGTCGTGAGAGGGTGCCGTCATCACATCGCCCCACGGTGAGTGGGCGGCCAGGCAGCGGGACGTGGGCAACGGTGACTCATCGTCTACGGCGCTCGTGCCGTGTGTGAAGCGGGGCACGCCTGGGACACGGAGAGGAAAGTGAGAAGACGTACGGCGTCCGCCG
>JASANR010001359.1:0-21059 GCA_030849635.1 Wallacemonas sp. MBr04 | reverse complement strand
GCGTTGGGGTCGCGCTTCTTGTAAGCGTCCTCACCGTAGTCCTTGTAGGCGTCGGCATTGGATGTCTTGTACATGTCCGGATCCACAGGCACCTCCTTGTCGTCGGTGTCGTCCTCCTGCTTGTTGGCCTTTTTGTACGCGTCGTCGCCCGGGTGTTGATAGTTGTCCGCGTTGGTCGTTTTGTACGCGTTCGGGTCTACGGGGGTCGTCACGTTGTCTTCTCCCTTGTCAGCCGGAGCCGGCTGTTTCTTGTACGCGTCCTCACCGTAGTTCTTCAAGGCCTCACTGTTGGTGGTCTTGTACATGCTCGGGTCCACGGGTTGAGCGTCAGCATCGTCCTTGCTGCCGTCTTGTGGCGCACCGCGCTTCTTGTACGCGTCCTCACCATAGTCCTGGAAGGCGTCGGCGTTGGATGTCCGATACATGTTCGGGTCGACCGGCGCATTTTCATCGCCACTGTCGTTGCCTGCCGCGTTGGGATGCTTCTTGTACGCGTCTTCACCGTAGTTTTTCAATGCCTCACTGTTGGTGGTCTTGTACATGCTCGGATCCAGAGGCTCCGCGCGGAGGTCGTCGCCATCGGTATTGCCCTTGCGTGCATCACGTGGCCCGAACCCACGCCACGCGAAGGCGTCCTCGTATGTGGTAATCTCTCCCGGCACACGACGAACCTGTGGGGCGAACGGGTTGTCACTCATGGTTGGCTCTGGAAGTGCAATGACTAGGTCTCGTGAAAAAAAAAGAGAAAAACGCGTCACGTTCTGGATTCTTTCTTTTGTGTGTATGGGAAGGGAGGGAGGGGTACCTTTTGCGCTGTTGTTCCCTTTCCCCAATCGTCGATATTTGCTATCGTGTGTGATGTGTGTTTTAGTATTATTTTTTCCCAGTCGACAAGTTGTGTCGATTGTTTGTCTCGTACCTGATTAGTATAGGAGACGGCGGAAAGACAGAGAGATTTCTTCTGAGACTGTGTGGTCACAGACTGGTCACTCTTTGTTTTTTCTTTTATGACGTGCTGTTCTGAAAGTGAGTGCAGTTCAGCTCAGAAAAGAATACTAAACTGTGCGATGTGCAGGAGAGAGGGAGAAGGAGAGAGAGAGAGACAGAGAGACAGTTTAGAAAGGCGAAAACAAACAAATCACTGTTTGAACGGCAGAGTTGACGTGGCGTTGGTGAAAGCGTAAATGTATCCGTTTCAGCCGCGAATGAGAGTGAGGTGCAGAGTGAGCATGTGCACGTGTGCGCGTGTGTCTGCTTGCATGAACGAGGAGCGGGAGAGTGATGCTAACACTAGCCCAAACACGCACACATATATATACATACATACATACATACATACATACAGTAACGTGTACAGGCGTACAACACAGCTCACGTGATACTCACGACGATGGCGACCGCGGGTCGTGTTGTTGGGGACACTGATAGCCTCTCCATCTCTGATGACTGTTACAAAGATGAAAGACGCGATGGTTTGAGCAGAAGCACATTCACGAATGTTTTCTTTGTTGTTGTTTTACTCGTTTGAGAGGCATAGCTAACTGCCTAGACACGCAGACAACTGTACATTTGGTGCCAACAAACAAACAAAACCCAATAGAGGGAGAAAAAAAAGGAAGAACGAGACTTCTTGAAGAGCACGTGGTTCTGTCTCTTGGGAAACATGCCTGATGCAAGTGAGTTGGCAATGCAGACCATCTTCTGCGCATTTCCCCGTATCCACTTGCTGAATCGGAGACATAAGTAGCAAGGAAGAGAGGGAAAAGGGAGAGAAAAGAAGCCTTGAACAGGCGCAATCATACATTACTTCTGATGCTTGCCAGCGCAACAATCGTCTCACTGCGTTGGAGGAGGGAGTTTGCGCTGGAAGTAAAAGTGCGAGACGGGAGCGTCTGCGCTCGTCTTGGTGGTGGCGAAGCGGTCAGCGACGGCCTCGTCGGGCTCAAGATCCCCTGGACGATTGGTTGCGGTATCCATCGTCCGTACGCGTCCCTCCGTGTTGTCGAGAGTCTTGAACAGCGCAGGGCACCCAGCACCAGTAAACGTGAGTGGCCCACCACGGTGGCTGGCTTGTTGGTGGTTGCTCTCGTACAAGTTGCGGACGTTGGCTTGCTGGCGAGCCGCTGCTGAGCTGCTGAGAAGATTCGCTTGCGCTCCGCCCTCACCGACAGTGTTGTTTGCCACGCGGCCTGAGCCCGTCGCCGAAGGACCCGCCGAACCGCTCCAGAAGGCACCCCATTCGCTACTCATGGGGTCGCCCGTTGTGTGCTTCGCGGTGATGTCTCCGCTCCCAAGCAGCAGTTCGCGCTGCAGCTCTTGCGGTCGGCACATATCCGCTGCTTTTCCGCTCTCGGCAGGCGCATCGCCGTCGGGACCGGTGCCAGTGGTGCGACCGTACGCATCGGTGTAGGTGGAAACAGTCGCGTTCCACTCAGCCACGTCCCGCACTGCCTGTTGGGGGCTAGCGCCGCTCAGCGTGAGCTCATGCCGACGCGCGTCATCGCCGTTGGAGACCTGCGCCTGGTACAGTCTATCCTCGTGCCAGTTCTCAATCAAGGTCCCGTTCCCGTAGTGGTTGTCAAAGCCTGGGAGATTTCGTGCATCCATTGTTTTGCTTCCAACTAGGTGTGTGTGTGTGTGTGTGTGTGTGTGTTCAGTGTGGAAGACGCGTTCTCTTCGTTTTCAAACCATACTCAGGTGGCGGAAGAGAGAGAGAGAGAGAAGGAGGCATGTGAACAATCTCGGGGAACAAGGAGATTCACCCATTCCTTGTGATAGGACGACGTGCGGCTCTTTTTTTTGTTTTTGTATGCGCGTACCAAAGGCAAAGCGACACGTGAGTTTGCACGCCTTGCTCGTATTGATGATGATGGAAGTTGCCATTCATGCACCGTGTATTCTCGACGTGCACTCGGCCGAGATGAGGCCAGGTCGGAGTGCCCTTGTGAAGAGAGGAACACACAATGCAAGAGGGAAATGAAAATTAGTGCACTTGTTTTGTTGTTTACAAAAAAATGTCTGCAAAAGGGAGAGAGAGACCCTACCGTTACACGTTTAATGATAAAATTACCGCAGTCAATTCAGAGAAAAAAAGGAAGGAGAGAAAGAGCATCCCTGCAGCACACGCCTCTATAGTGTCCCTTGCTCACTTGGACTTCTTCACTGAAACTGCGCTGCCTTTGCCCTGCCCCTTTGCCTTAGTTTTTTTCACCGTCGTTGCGTCCCTTGCGACGCGCCTTGAGAGCGCAGCGGCGCCTGCCTCACTTTCTTTTTCATGGCGTGACACCTGAACGGCTGTCGATGGTTCACTGGTGTCGTCGCGCACACGCTTGCGGTCCTCGCGCACTCGCGGCGTGGACGGAGACGACGCCGGCGCGGACGATGCGCGCTGCGCTGTCGCCTCGCGTCGTCCTGCACGCTTCTGGTCCGCCTGGGTCTTGAGGGTCTGCACGCGGCGTCCGAATTGGTCTTCGATTTCTTGCATCGCCTGCACCTTGGCGGCGGAGACCTCGTCAAGCACCTTGAGCACACGCGTCTCGCGGATCGCCGGGTTCTTCCAGACGGTGCACTTCACCTTGGTCTTCTTCTCAATGCGCTGAATGAGCTCGACATCATACTCCGTCACAAACGCGACGGACACGCCCTCGCGACCGGCACGGGCGGTACGGCCGACACGGTGCACGTATGTCGGCGCGTGCTTGGGGACGTCGTAGTGAATGACGAGGCCCACATCCGGGATGTCCAGTCCACGCGCGGCGATATCCGTGCATACGAGCACACGTGACAGCCCCAACTTGAACAGTGCCAAGTTGTCGATGCGCTTCTGCTGCGTGAGGAGCGAGTCGAGGCTGCAGACGGGAAAGCCAAGGAGCTGCAGGGTGAGGCGCACCAGCTCAGCACGATGGCACGAGTTGACGAAGACGATCGTCGACTGGTCGGGGCCCTGCGCGCGCAGAGCCGCCACAAGGTTTGGCAGCTTCACCATGTTGGGGAAGAACACGTAGTGCTGATGCAGCGTGGCGGGGAAGTGAAAGGGGCTTGCCTGTGCTGGCCCAGAGGTGCCGTCAGGACCGGACGCCGCTCCGTCTCCGGCTGTTGCTGTCGTTGCCGTTGCGGCTGGGCCAGTCGCGTCGATGGCGGCGTGATCGCCGTGGGACTGCACGAACACGGCCAGATCACTCGACTCACGAATGCCGAGGAGCGCCGACAGAGGCGTGCGCGTCGTGTCCGCCTCATCATCATCGCTACCAGCCTCGGCCTCAACAGCGGTAGCACCAGGGGACACGGTGGTGAGGCGCGGTTCAATCGTCGCGGAGAACATGAGAACGCGTCGCTTCGGATTCGCACTCGCGGGCAGCTCACCGAGGATGGCGCGCACATCGCGGTGCATGTCACCGTCCGTCAAACGGTCCGCCTCATCCATCACGAGGAACTGCAGCCGCGCAAAGGCCCGCTTCACCTCCTGCGAGTACGTGGTCAGAAGCTGCAGCAGGCGCCCCGGCGTGGCGACCACAATGTGCGGGCGTGCCTTGATGGCTTCGAGCTGATCCTCGTGGCGGGTGCCGCCGACAGCGAGCAAGGTGCGCAGCCGCACAGGCGCGCCAAAAGCGAGGAACTGGTCCGTGATCTGGTACGCCAGCTCGCGCGACGGCGTCAGGACGAGCGCGAAGACACCATACATGTCCTCGGAGAGCAGCTGAATGAGGGGGATGGCGAAGGCTGCCGTCTTGCCGCTACCTGTGGCCGCGCCACCGACGAGGTGACGTGGCTGACCAGAGAGAATCGATGGGATGCACTGTTGTTGAATCGGGGTAGGGGTGCGCATGGCGAGATACGTGCATTGGCGTGCCAGCCAGCCCTGCACGCCAAGCTGCTCGAACTCTGTCATTGGCAACTAAACAGGGGGCGAAGTGAGTGGGAGGAGGAAGAAGAGGATGAGCTGTGCTCTTGTGTCTGTTTCCTTTATTATATGTGGGAATGTATTGTCGTTTCGCGTTGACGATGAACAATCGCACGCGCCTGTATTCGTTGAGTGCGTCGTGTTGTTGTTGTTATCGTCGGGTGAGGTGGAGGGAGCAAAGTGTGTGAGCACGATGTAGAGCAAGTTGAAGTGCACAGAGCAAGACGAGAGAAAGTCCATCACGAGACTTCCGCGAGGCCAGCATTTCTGTATTGGGCTTGTTGAAGTCTCGCTGCGGCTATGTGAGTGCTGCTCTTCCGAGTTCATGTGCGCATGTGTGATGGCGTCGCGAGACACTCAGACAGACAACTGGAGTGTCCGGCTGTGAGCGATAACGTCAAACCCCACAAGTGTGACAGCCCATGATTCCTTTAACAACAGGTGAGGCGTTGCACAAGCATTTTTTCTTTTTGCTGTGGAAATCGTGTTCATGGCGTATATATATATATATATATATATAATTTTGCGTTTAACGAATAATGGAGAAATCAACGAATAGAATAAAGATAGTTCTGATATTTGAGTGGTGTGTGTATAAGCAGTCAACGCGAGGAAAGGCACGAGGTTGAGGAGCCCAACGAAGGGGTGAAGCGAGGGGAAACTGGACAACGCACATGGCCATAACAAACAGAGTACACAAATCACGAGAAGGCGCGATGCGCCAGTCGTGAAATGCTGTGTGTGTGCGCGTGTATAAGCACACTTGAGTGTTTGTCTGGCCATCATGGTGGCTGCCGAGACCTTGTCTCTCTCTCTTTCTCCACTCACTCCCCTGTGTCAGTACTCCCCCTTTTTTTCCTCGACACGACGACGATCAACCGCAATCGTGACCTCCGGCGCTTTGCTGCAAGCTAGGTAATCCACATCAGAGGTTGCTCTCCAGCTTCTCGACACGCTTGCCCTTGACGTAGTAGTAGGCGGGTGTCTTCATGGAGCACAGCTCCTCGGCGCTGGTCGGGTGCACGCCGATGGTGTTGTAGAAGTCCGAAATCTTGGCTCCCATCTTCATGCAAATGCCGACGCTCTGGATGATCTCTGGTGCGCTGTCGCCCAGCATGTGCACGCCCAGGATCTCGCCCGTCTCGTCGTTGGTGACAATACGGACCATGAACTCCTTGTACTTGCTGCCGCTGATGTTGTGCATGAGCGGGGTGAAGGAGGAGTGGTAGACGGCGACGCGCTCGTGCTTCTTGGCGGCGTCCTCCTCAATCATGCCGCACGTGCCGATCGGGGGAATGGAGAAGACGGCGCAGGCGACCTTGTGGTGGTCCGTCGCACGGGGCTTGCCGCCGAAGATAGTGTCGATGAGCGCGGCGCCCTCGTTGATCGCCACGGGGGTCAACATCAGGCGATCTGTCACGTCGCCAATCGCGTACACGCCAGGGACGTTCGTCTTGGAGTACGCGTCGACCTTGACGGCGCCGTTGGGGGCGGTCTCCACGCCGGCCGCAGCCAGGTTGAGCGTGTGCGAGCGCGGCACGCGGCCAATGGCGACCATGACGAGGTCGAAGTCGGCCTCCTTGCCGCTCTCGAACACGACGTGCTTGGAGCCGTCCGCGTTCTGGGTGATCTTGGCCGGGTTCTCGTTGGTCATGATGTGGATGCCGTTGGCCTGGAGCTGCTGCGTGAGGGCCTTGCGCACCTCGACGTCAAAGCCACGCAGGATGGGGTCCTTGCGGTAGCAGAGCGTGATCTGCCCGTCCTTGGGCTTGTAGCCGTTGAAGATGCCAGCGAATTCCACCGAGATGTAGCCGCCGCCGACGCAGAGAGCGCGCTTGGGGGCATCGGGCAGGTAGAAGGCCTCGTTGCTGCTGATGCAGAGGTCGTCGCCGGGGATGCCGAGGCGCTGGGGCCAGGAGCCGGTGGCGACGATGACGTGCTCGGCGGTGAGGGTCTCCACAATCTTGCTGTTGTGGTCCTCGGCCTGGCGCACGACGACGGTGTGGGCGTCCTGCATGCTGCCCCAGCCAAGGTGGAAGTCCAGGCCCTCCGTGTCGCGGAACATGCCCTCGTAGCTGTCGTTGATGTCGCCGACGGCGGCGTTCTTGGCCTCGATCAGCTTCTTCCAGTTGGGCTTCACGCTGGCGCGGTCGAGCTCCCAGCCGAAGCCGCCCGACTCGCGGATGGTGTCCATGTACGTCGCGCCGGTGACCATGAGCTTCTTCGGCACGCAACCGACGTTGACGCACGTGCCACCGAGGGCGGCGTAGAACGGCGGGCCGTGCTTCTTCTGCACATCGATGACAGCCACCTTCTTCTTGTACAGAGCCGCAGCGTTCCAGCCAGCCTCCAGACCACCAGAGCCGGCACCAATGACGATAAGGTCGTACGCCTTGGACATGAGTGAGTTCACGGTGCGACGGAAAATTTTCGGAAAGGGGTAATAGGAAAAACGGGGAAGAGAGAGAGGGAAGAAAGCCTGAAAGGATACTGCTAAAAGCAAACGCGCGTGATGTTATAGATGCGTGTGTTGCGAATTAGTTTTCGTTTGACTTTATGGCGAGAGACACCGTGTGTTCGAGCTTTCTCAGCAGTTGTGTGCGTGTGTGTACGTTTTTTTTTTGGGGGGGGAATAAAAGGAAAAGAGAGAGACCGAGCGAGAGATAGGGGAAAGAAGAAGAAGAGTGAGTCGGAAGGGACGTCAAATCTTGTTTTTGAAGCACGCACATCTTGTGTTGCCATCTCCAACCACAACCAACGAATCAGAGGAGTGGGAGACGCAACAAAACAAGGAAAGTGTGCCGTGTGTGTATGCGTGCATGACACGATCTCTTCATCAGCCACAACACACATACACACACACACACACACACAAACACACACGCGTGTGTGCTTGCCTATACGTGTGAGAGAGAAGAAAGGGAATACAGAGAAAGCGACGTGTTTCTGACAAGTCCTTCTCTCGGTCATTTTGCACGTTACGACCATGAGCACCCTGTGTTCGTTCAAGACACCTGGAGAGAGCACGGCGACAAGATCGCGTATCCTTCCAATTTCTCGCATTTTTTTTTGGTTTAACAACAGACTGACGGACATCGGGGAATAACCCTGACCATCACAGCGACCGACCACAACAGCTCAGCCGAAATCCACGGCGTATCATCATCATGACCCATCAACAGAACCGCATGACTGTGGCTCAAGAACAACAAACAAAACAATGGGAGCACCACGAGTCATCATTAAACAAAGCCCACGAAAGGCCGCAATCATCAGCTGGCGTGCACGTAGTAACCCACCCCGCACTCACTTGAACACACCACGCGGCATCTTGGGGCCATTCAGCGGGAAGGGCGTAATGTCCTCGAGGTAGCGCACCGAGAAGTCCTGGGTGCGATCCTGCACTGCGCGCACGGCACCCTGACGACCGTTGTAGAAGCCCATCACGCGCACGACCAACTCCACCTTGTCGCCCTTCGTCATGGGGCGGCCCAGCTCGGCGCGCGTGGCGCGGATCTTGGGTAGCAGGTCGTTGAGGTACATGCTCGTGACCTGGTGACCCACATCGGAGCTGCCGTCCCCGCGGAAGCCGCGGTCGCCGCCCTTGAAGCCACGATTACCAGCCGTGTAGGTCGTGAGGAGACGGCGGCCTTCGTAGTCGTAGGCCACCGCGTACGTGTTACGGCGGCGAGAGATGAGGTAGAGAAAGACCATGTCCTTGTGGTACTTGGGCATCTCGCCCCACAGGTCCAGCTGCGAGTAGTTGATGGCCATCGCTGGGGAGTCTGCGTGCTCCTGATCGAGTTTCAGCAGCGAGTAGCCGTGACGGCTCGCGAAGTAGTCGGCGCCGAGCTCGCGCTGAGGGAGCAGCGAGGCTGGGGCGGTCGCGGTGGCGGTGCTGGGCTCGGCTGCCTCGCTCTTCGCCTGGCGTACGCGCTCGCGTTCTTGTTCGTACCAGAGGCGCTCGTTGAAGCCGCGCTGGGTCTGGAACGCGTCCTGGGCAATGAGGGCCTTCATCTCCTCCTGGATGCGCTCCTCGGTGGTGCCAGACATCATCGTCTCCATGTCCACCTGCGGCAGCCGTGGCTGGATCTCTCCATCGTAGTGAACGTGCGCCTCGCCAGCATCAGACCGCCGCGAGCCGCCCTGCGCGCCGTCGCCTTGAAGGCCAGCGTCCTCGCGCTGCTGCTGCTCATTGGCCGTGCGAATGAGGAAGTCGGAGAAGAACTGCTGACCACCTTGCTGAGGCTTCAGCAGCATCGGGACACGGCGGTACTTGTCGGGGAACATCCCTGCACGTGGCCGCGGCTTACCGCGGCGCAGCAACAGCAGTGACTGCTTCATTTCTTTTTTTTCTTCTTCTTCTACGCGCCAAGATGAGCACGCAGCCAATCGCGACAACAACAAAAAGAAAACCCGTGTAGGATTTCTACTCTTGAAAAACAGTGAGAACACACAAGGGAGAGAGAACGGAAAGGCAACGCAGCAAGATAACGTGTGGAATGTGTGAGATAGATAGATAGATAGAGAGAGAAGGCATGGCATGAAATGTCCTCTTTCAAGTGCAGTCTTATTTGTGTGGATGCGTGTTGCGTTGTTGTGCAGCAGCACGTTGAGATTGTTGAGTGATCAAATACGTCGCCAACGCAAAAGTTGTCTGTCATTTTGGTGATGCCGTCCAAATGTCGATGAAAAAAAAAACAAAGGGGGTAGAAACAAACAAAAAAAATGCAACGAAATACAGGCGTTGAGAAAGTCAACACACTGCATAAAAACGAAGAAAGAAAAACAGGTAGCAGTGCGCACAACGAAAGACGCGGCCGCCTCCACAGGCAGATACCAATCACGCGCCACGCAGGGTGTACTTGTCACCGGATTTGAGAAGCACACCAAATTCGTTGAGTTGATGCAGCATGGCGGCGGGGTTCTTGCAGCCGGCGAGCTCACACGCCTCCAGGACTTGCGCGTAGGCGAGCTTGTTGACGCCGCCGTTCTCCACAATCTGCGCCTTGAGCAGGTCCACGACCTGTTCACGTTGGTTCTTCTTCCGGCCACCGCCTGCCGCGCGGCCGCTGATGGAGTCGCTGGCGCTGGGGTGGGCGACACCGTCGAAGGAGTGGAGGCAGCCCTGCAGAAGCTGCACGGCGTACGCGGCGTCCTCACCACTCACCTCCTCACGCAGCTCGACCTTGGCGCGCGCCTCGGCGACACGCATCAGACCCTGCAAGTAACGCGGCGTGATGGGCAGCTCTGCGCCGGCCCCTGCCGCACCACCACCACCACCACCACCACCGGCAGCCGTAGCAGAGCCCACCACCGCCATCGCGACCTTGGCTCTCTCCGTCAGGTAGTGGTCGCGCAGGACGGCGCACGCCTCGGCGCTGAGGGTGGGCTGGCACTGGCTGCGGCAGAAGAGGATGAATCGCTGCACGAGGGCGTGGGGCAGGACACCGCTGCCGGCCCCGCCGTCGGCCGCGTTGGCGCCGTGCGGGGCCTGGCGATGCATGCGCAGGATGTGGTCCGTGAGCTCGCCGCCGCGTGGGCCGACGGTGCCGCCCTCGAGACGACCGGAGGCACTGCGCGTCGCGTCGGCTGCGGCGCCGCCACCGCCTGCACCCGCGCCACGCCGTACATCGCGGAGGCACACGACGATGTCGAAGCGGCTCAGCAGCGCGGGAGAGAGGTTGATGTTCTGCGCGACCGTCTTGGAGAGGTCAAAGCGGCCGCCGATCGGGTTGCCCGCGGCCAGCACGGAGGTGTGCACGGGCATCGAGAAGACCATGCCGGCCTTGGCGATGCTAACGCTCTCCTGCTCCATCACCTCCAGCAGCGCCTTGTGCTCGTTGGTGCCCTTGTCGATCTCGTCGATGCACGTGACGCCGCCATCACCGTGGACCACGGCCCCCGCTTCGAAGGTCGTCTCGCCGGAAATGGGGTCACGTGCGAGGGTCATGGTCAGCCCGCACGACGAGGACGTGTGCGCACAGACCAGCGCACTGCGTGGCGCCAGTGTGCACGCCGCGCGCAGCAGCTGCGACTTGCCCAGGCCCGGATCGCCGACCATGAGCAGGTGGATGCTGCTGCGCGTGCTGATCTTCTGCGTGGAGCCGCCCACAACCGCAATCAGGAGCGCCTCCTTCACCATCTCAAGCCCGAAGATCGACGGCGCCACGGACGCGCTGATGCGGGCGAACCACTGCGGGTGCCGCGCCATCTCGTAGAACTGCCCGCTCTCCTCCGGCGACCACACACTCGTCATACCAGCCGAGGCGGCCTGCGGCGCCTGCTCATCATCGCCATCGCGGTGGAGTTGCCCGTGCCGACGACGCGTGCTCTCAACTGAGGAGGCGCGGAGACAAATCTGCTGCACGTTGCCCGCTTTGCGCTCACCACGGCGTGTACCGAGAAGGCCACAGGCGCAAATGTCATCCCCAACGGTCACGCGTTCAAGCAGCGGATGACGCAGCTCAACCTCAACCACCTTGTTAATGCCACCGCCCCCACCGCCACCACCGGATGCGAGCGCGTCCTCGGTCGGCATCGATGTGTCAAACACGTCGGTTTGCTCCTGCACCTTCAGCAGCTGCACCTCCTCGCAGACAGCATCCTCGACAAGTGGAACCCACTTGTACCCACGGCACCGGCCAGAGCACGGGCCCGGGTAGATCAGCACGCCGTCTTCGGCCGCGACTGTCTTGGCAGCCTGGCACAGTGTGCAGCGATAGGTGAGGCGGACGCAGAGAATGCGGGACGGGCTCATGCGGACGATCGTGCCCTTGATGGTCACGAGGCGCCCCAGCTGAGCGGCACCGAGCTGATCGAACGGCAGCGGCGCCGTCGCGTCGCCGACCAAGCACGCGTACGCACGACCCACGCGGCCCCCAGAGTTCGCCGTGGCAGCGGGAGATGCGCCGTCGAGGGGATTGTCGTCGTGCCCCTCACTCTCCTCCAGTACCGGGTCGCGGTCGTGCAGGACGGCCATGAAGAACTCGATCAGCGGCACGACGACACGCGGCTGATCCAGCAAGGCGTGGCGCATATCCGGCGTGAGCTGGGACGCCTCCGTCGCCGTGGCCGCATCTCGCGTCAGCGACGCGGGGCCGTCTCCTGCGCGCTTCTCCGACGCGCTCGTGGCGATGTCAACGTAGAAGATGTGGGTTGGTGGCACCACGGCAGGGGCGAGCTCGTCGAGGTCATCGTCAACCCCAGCGCCGTCTGCAGCCACCGATCCCAGCACATCCAGCGGCCTCGGCAGCGGAAGCAGGGGAAGACTCGCGAGAAGGGGATAGAAGAGCTGCCACATGTCACTCACGATGGGATCACTGTAGTCAAGTGCCGCGGCAACACCACCGCCGCCACCACCACCGTTGCCTCCAGTGGATGCGGACTGATGCGGTACCAGGAGCACCCCACAGTGTCGGGCCCAAAGGCGTTCCATACGCTGCTCCTGCCGGATCGTTGTTGTCTGCAGCGAGGCGCGACCACGTTTGCGAGCCATTGTTTTTTTTCTTTTCCTTTTGCTGTGCCTGCGCTTAGAGTAAGGATTCGAGACAACACAAGGTGAAAAAACACAAAATGGAAGATCAGACTACAGAAAAAAGTGAAGGCCTCTCTATAATCTGTCTCTGCGTGTGAGTGAATCTACTGAGTAGCAACGATTCAGCCCTACAACGGAAGGAAACCAAAAGTAGTAACAACCGCGTGGAACAAGAGAGGGGAATGTGAAGGATGTGCGTGACGGCGCCGGCGCCTGCCTGGATATTGCTTGTTTGTCTGCGCACCGCCGCAAAGAACATGTGCACAGGACAGTCAGAACAGATTATTTGGTGCTCTTTGGTGCGGACTCTCAGAGGTCCTGTGAATTGGCTCACGTCCCGACACGCAGCATGGACGTGTGCGTGGGAGCCATTCTGCTACGGGGGTCTTCGCTGAATTTGTTCTGATCGCTGTACCTTTTCCTGTCCTTTTGTTTGTCATCGTTAGCGAATAGTTTGTTCGAATTAGCCGCAGCGCTGCGATGCAGCGAAATGAGCGGGTGAATGGTACGAAACACACGCACACGCACGCACCAACAGAAATAAGAAAAAGAAACTGTGAAGGGATGTGACACAAGAACGATAATAAAACGGCACGCACAGAAACGGCTGTTTGGGGGGCTTTCAGAGCAGCTTCTTCTCCTTGAGCATCTTGACGAAGCTGCCGTCGATCATCATGTCTTTGCAAATATCATACCCACCAAGCAGCTCGCCGTCAATGTAGACTTGTGGATAGGTCGGCCAGTCACTGTACACCTTGAGGCCCTCACAAATTTCATCATCGGACATGATATTAAAGAAGCTGTACTTGAGTCCGAGCTGATTCATAAGGTCAACGAGCCGCACCGTGAAGCGGCACTCAGGCTTCTCTGGTGTGCCTGTGAGGAAGAGAACCATGCGATCGGTATTGATGATGCCGGCGATGTCATCGCGCAGTTCCGCCTCGAGATCGTCTGGTGCACGCCTTGGGGCCGTAGCCGCGAAGAGACCACGCCGCTGCGCATACTGAGGGCCACAGCAAACAAAAGCCGCGGCGGACGACGACGCTGACGACGACCGCGAAAGAACGCCACGTGAAAGCATGCGGAACATGGCTTACAGGGGACGGAACGTGGCTGGGGGTGGGGTGGGGGAGGGAAGGGATATGAAACTCCACCGGTGTATATATGCGAATGGTAAAATAGTAGCGGGGACCTCGTCGTCGTCAACCTGTGGACGCACACCCGTTTGGCTTGCACAAGCGCACGTGGCACGCCAGAAACCCCAAAGTAAAAAAAACGAGCAAAGAGGTGTAGCAGGAGTGTGGAAAAGAGTGCGGTGGTGATGAGTGTGGCAAGAATGGAGTGGGAAAAGCCTCTAGAAACGGGTATTGTCCGAGCTCACTCAGCAGAAGAAGTGGAGGAGACGACATCACATATTGGAATCCTGGATGTCGTTTTTCTTTGTACTTTTCGATGTGAACAAGCGTATTTGCAAAACAAAGCAAACAGAAGAAGAGAGATATCAACAGAGAGAGAGAGCTGCGTGCCACGTATATACGTGTGTCACCGTCAAGGACTGAAGTGCACGAACTTCATCACGCCGCCGACGCAGGACATCCCGCGCACGTCAGACGGCGCCATCAGCAAAGACTCGGCAGTGCTGCAGTCGCTGCTGTGCGAGAAGAGCGACGCGACATCCAGTACGCACGGCTTCACCGTGGTGCAGGCATGATCCTGCGACGAGGATGACGGCATTGGTGCGCGTACGGTGAAGAGTGGCAGACGATGTACCGGCCCCGGCTTTGTCGGCAGCACCGCCACAGCATACACGGCACGCTGTGGCAGGCGCGTCACTACATACCGCGGGTCCGCGGGCAGCACGTCATCGTTGGTCGACGGGATGCTGCTCTCTTCCATCAGCGAGGACCACCACGTCGGGGCGGCGGGGTATCTCTCATCCCATTCGGCAAGCCAAACGGCCGTGCGCGGACCGTGCTGCTGCCGCACGAGGGCCGTGTAGCGATGCGCGTTATCATCGTCTGCCGCGGCGAACACCTTGAGCACCTCCCCCGTCACACTCGGCGACGTGTTGAACACAAACGAGACCGTCGTCGTCAGCGTGGGGCCACGACAGATCGTGATCGCCTGAGAGGAACACAGAGCGCACTGTGGCGTCGAGGCCGCACCCAAGCCGTCCCCGAGGCGACCTGGGAGAACGGGCATGAGGACTGGCACGTCATCGCCTCGTCCTGCCGCACAGCGCAACTGCACGGACCAGGAGGACTGCCGCTCTGCAGAAAGCACCCAAACCTGCGCACTCGACGCTGACTGTGCGCCGTGGTGGTGCGCACCAACCAGGTCCGATGATGATACGCCCTCTCGCTGCTCAGTGCCCCGCGCGGTTGTTGTTGAACGTTGGGCCAGCAAATAGGCCCCGTCGGCGGCGATGGGGAGCACCTCGCGGATCGCCCAGTGCGTTTTTAGTTGAGGCGTCGAGCGAGCATGACCCAACAGGCCGCCCACTGACGACACAAGAGAGTCGCGGTCGACCACGATCGTGGTGGACGGCAGCGGGCCGCCTGCCTCGTGGCGTGTGGTCTGGTCGATCGCACGCGGCACCAGGCGCACCGTGGAGGTGGCGTCGCCGACCGCAAACCGTGGCGCACTGTCCGACACGATGCCACCACCGCCACTACCGTTGCCAGGCAGCCAGCACGCTGCGGTGAGGCGCCGATGGGGCTGTGACCAGCACTGTCCTTGGCTCTGAGGTGAAGCGGCTGCCAGGGACAAGATGCCAATGCGATGCGGTGCGCGCAGGAGAAGTGCGGATGGATCGCGTGGTGAGGGCAGCACCTGCTCCACGTCGGCCCAGTGTGGCACGTGCGCGACTTGACACGCGAGCTGCGTCACGTCCTGGCCAATCGACATGCGCTATCGGGCTTCTACAAGTGGAGAGAGAGAGACAGAAGGAGGCATGAGGGAGAAAGGAGTGGGGTGATATGAGATTGACTAGTCGTCCATCAACGTGCGCACGGGAGGGGGGCTGTGAAAAGTAAAATCACGCGGGGGTGCAAAGCGGTAGCTGCCGCGCCGCATCGCCTCGCGACACACAGAAAGCACCGTGTCTGTACTTGACGATGACAGTCCAAGAAGAACATATTTGCCAGGCGCCGCAACATGACCGAGAACCAAAATGATTCGTGAGTGGCTACGAGAAAGGACAAGTGTGCGCAGAGAGAAGCATTAAAGAAAAAGCCTAAAAGGGAACTCAAAAACGTAAAGCAAGAAAGCCGCGGCGGTAACAACTACGGACGGGCTTCGGCAGTGAACATCTCTAGTTCGGCTGTGCTGGAGTGGGAACCCGTGTCGGCGGTGGGGTCGCCGCGCTGGAGGCCGGGAGTCCGACCATGACCTTGAACATGTCATAGAGAAGCCACTGCAGTGACGTGATGGCAGCCACCATCGCGATTCGCGGGCCCACCCCGCGCCACAGTCCTCTCCACCCAAGCCGCCGCACAATATCTGCCGCCGTCAGTGATGCCTCCGATGCGGCCGCCGTCGTCGTCGTCACCATCGTCGTTGGTGCTGCTGTTGCGCCGCCGACCATGGACAGGTTACTGATGTGATCGCGCTCCGCTAGGTCGCCAGGGTACACGACGGCACTGCCTTGCGTCGGCTCGTCTTCACGGTCGGCCTTACGCGTGCTCAGCTTGGACAGCACCGTGTCGGCGGGGTGGGAGATGAGGGCGCACAGGATACCCGCCAGGATGCCCGCCTGAACCGTGACAAACAGCTGCATCGCGCTGCCCAGCGTGGCGCGACCGAGAAGCCGCAGCCACACACGGCGCAGCATACTCGCGATGTGCTCAAAGCTGGCGAACTTCATCATGGTGTACGGCACCTGGCGAAACCACAGGGGGACCAACCCGCTGTAGAGACCCCGCCACCCCTCCTGCACGCAGATGCGCGAAAGCAGCACCCGCACGGACTGTGACGACTGCATCGAGGTCTGGATTTTGATCTTGAGCGCCTCCCACGGCGCAAGGGCGAGGTCGGCCACCATCTCCGCCACGAAGCTCGCCGTCAAAAACAGAAGCGTCTGCACCACGGCGGAGGGGTGCTTGTGGCTGCTCAGGGCACTCATGAAGGCGCACTTGAGCACCTCGTACAGACAGAATTTGATGGCGCCTTGCGAGCAGTACCCGAATGCGGTCGGCACCCAACCGCGAAAGAAGACCGGCACCGCCTTGCGCCACTGACGATGGCACTCCACGTCGAACATCTCACGGAAGGCGACGGAGAAGGAGCCGTATTCGCCGACCTGGATGCGGCACTTGACGACGTCGATGGGCGTCACAACAAGATGAGCCAAGCCCGTGACGATACCACCGCAGAAGCAGAGCACAAAGTACGGGTAGGTGCACCCCAGGACCGTGCCCGTGTGCGGATCCCGTGAGCGGCATGTCGTCACCCGCCACCCGATGAACACAACAACGACAAACATGAGAGACGAAAGAATCGAGGTTCGTACAAGCCTTTGCCAGAAGTGCCGTTCGCGCTCTGTCTGTCCGCCTCTGCCAACATGTGGAAGGACGCCGACACTGAGTGCCACAACAGGCGCGGTGAGGCTCGGTCCGTCGGTCTTCAGTGCAGTGATGTCCTCATGGCCCCCCTCAGCGGACACTGGTACCCGCGGCGCACGCGGTGGGGAATCGAATCCTTCGCAGTTGACTGACATGCGACAGACAGACAAACAAACAACCAAAAAGAGAGAGACAAAGTGGGCTTGCGAAGACGAGACAATGGCGCGTGCAACGGTGGTTTTGCGATTGTGTTTTTTTTTGTTTGCGTTTTTGTTTGGTTGCTGTGCAGATCTATTCAGTGGAGAGACACCGAGGAGCCAAGAAAGGAAAAAAAGAGAACGAAGAAAAACGGGCAGCAAGGGAGATGGTCCGCGCGCAAGGAAACGACGTGAAAGAAAAGAAAAAAGGAACAAACAGCAGTGGGTGAAGAGTGTGATTGAGGGAAAAGAGAAGCGAGCACGCGATTGGAGCGTAAGGCAGAATGACGCACCCAACAAGACAAGCTGGAACGGGTGTGAGTAAGAAGATCAAGTGTTGACTACGCTATCGACAGGTCGCAGCGTAATGAGAACAGAGAACAGAGCGAGTGAGAGAGCGAGTGTGTGTGCGTGTGAAGGATTTGTGGTAAGTTTGCTGTTCACAATTCATAATGTGTGTTCTTCGCGCCTCACCATGTACCCAGCACTGTTTTTTTTTTTTTGATCCCTGACGAAGAAATCAAGTTCCGAGAGCGCATCAACAACCGATTGAGTGAGGGGGAGAGGAGGGGATGCTCGCACGAAAAGGATAGAGAAAGCCTCTCGCTCACACACTGTTCTTCTACGCCGCGCGGGAAATGTGAGATGCCGCTCAGTACAGAGAGCCAATACGGTGGTGCGCCACAGACCCCGCGTTCGGCTCTCTTGGTGTATTTTTTATGCCTTTCAAAAAAGTGTTTTCCGTTGTTACTCACCATCACAGACAGACACGTGAACCGTCCCATCACTGCACGCCCACCCACACGGGGGTAGCGCGTGCAGCTTCGTCAACGGCGCCTGTGTCATTTCGGCTTAACGGTTTCCTTGTCGCAGAGGAGTCACAAGTAGTTTCCTCCGAGAGCAAGCGAAAAGGGCGGACGGTGCAAACAAATACGAACAGAACGACGGAAACACACACAAAAAAACAAAAGAACACAAAAAACGGTTCAGTGCTTTAACAAAGAAGGAAACAAAACAAAAGAGCTAGAAGAGGTTACGCTATCGAACACGGCAGCCAAAGAGGTGGAGAGGGGGGATGGGAACAGTATTCTGCTGCTCTTCACGATGGCGAAATCGTTATGAATCAGCATGCACACAACTCACCCGCACATCACAAGAACCAGCTTTGCTGTCGGAACACAAAATAAAAAAAGCGTCAAAAACAAGGGAAACGATGTGAAAAAGCACGATAGCATCTCTAGGTAGACAGCGATCGATGGACACAGAGAGAAAGTGAGAGAGGTAGGGAGGGAGTCGTCTCCCTCACAAACGCCCTGCGACTCGCGCGTCAACTTAGGCCGTCTTGGTCTTCTTGGCAACGTCGGCCGCCGCACGGCCCAGGACCTTGCGGCGCTGGGACAGCATGTAGCTGTACATGACGTAGCTGCCGTACGGGTAGACGGCGATCAGAGTGAACCAGACAAAGTTGTACCACGAGAAGGAGACGTTGTACTTGTTGGGCATCTCGACCGTCCACGGCTTGTGCTCCTTGATGTAGGGCAGCGCGTTGTAGAGGCAGCCGATCTCGCCGGTGATGCCCACCGGGTAGAGCACCATGAACGCAGAGTAGCGCAGCCACGTCAACCAGCTTGGTTTGCGGCCGACGAGGTTGAGCGCATAGAAGCTGTAGCGGATCACCTCGCTGCACGCCCACGCGATGACCATCTGCGTGAACATCGGGCTGGTGCGGCCGGGCTGGTCGCCAATCTCCACCGCGCCGTACAGGACGATGAGGCGCGACAGGACCTGCAAGAAGGTCGTCATGACGGGCGAGCGCACAATGCCGACCATGGCGTGGATGATCTCCATCACAGCACCGGTCTGTGCCACCACCAGGATCTTGGAGATCTCGGGGTACACAGAGTCGAAGGAGCCGCCGTGCGCGAAGTGGCACGCGACCTTCACAAGGATCGTACCCCAGCCAGCGCACATGGCCGTGTTGTAGGCCATAAGGTACATGTTGCTCAGCTTCATGGTTGCGTTGTGTGTGAAAGCGGGGGGGGAGGGGTAACTGTCTGTGTTTTCTGTTGAGTAGTCTAGCAACGAGAGCAGTCGTTGGAACGATAGAACGAGCGATACTGTTGCCAGAGTAAGAGGAGAGAAGAGAGAAGAAAGAGAGCTGGTGACATGTGGTGATGGGGATAGGGGAGAGTGTGGCAGAATCACAGTCGTTGGCGCATGTGGCGCTTCTGGTGTCAGAACGAAAAGAGAGACGATACACCAGTTTGGTGCTAAATGAGCGACGCAAGCCTGAACTGGGAGGAGAGGCGCAAGAATCCTTTTGTTTTCTTCTTCCTGAGCGCACGCACTTGAAGGAGAATTGAGCCTTCACGTGCCCTCGAGTGAGCGCGCTTGTCATGAGTAAGTCATTGATATTTGGGTAGTGCACACATTGCGGTGCTTGGGAGCGAGACAACGCGAAGGGAGGGGGAAAAACATACAAAAACAAACTAAACACTTCAATAGGAAGATAGCTTTTTACGAAAACAGAGGAGATGGACGGGAAGGAAGGAAGAGAAAAAAAACTGGGATGTTACAGAGAAATTAGAGAGTATATGGTGCAGACGAAAGGGAGCACCATAAGTTTTTTTTTGAAGAGTTGCGAAAACAAGAAACTTTCGTAATCAACAGAAAGTTCAGGAAAGGGAAGAATTTGAGAGAGTGAAGCACCGTTTGCACTGCCTTTGCATCTCCGTCGATTTACGACATTCACGGTTCAGTAAAGAATGGTGGTGTACTCCTCATTCGCCGATGCAGTGAATGTTGGTGTGAGGACCAAAAAAAAAGAAAAAGAAAGGAAAGCACGTCCTCAACTGCTGTTGTCAACGTTGTCAGGGGCGAGTCTTCGTGTCCTCTTCCACATGGCGTAATGAAAGTGCAGCGAAGGGCTTCAGACACACATGGGGGGGGGGCAGCACCTGATCAGGACAGTGAAGGAAGAGAAGGAAGTTAACCTTGCAGAGTGCGCGTGGTCAGTGAGGCCACCGTGTTGGGTGATGATCAGAAATCAATGAGGAAACGAATTCAATCAACGAAAAAGAACAAACTACGGGAGAACAAAGATGAAAGGACAGCTCCCAACGAAAATAAACCAAACCATTAACCGATCTTAGGAGGCAGCGTTCGCGCGCAGAGACTGAATCATAATACTGAATGCTGTACCGCAGGCACCGCCAACGAGGATGGATAGACTCATCATGATACCAGCAACGAAGCGCTGGCCGTCCTGCACGAGGCCCGGCGTGCGCGGGGCGAGGGTCATGGCCATGCTGCCGATGTAGCCGTTGGAGAAGCCGAAGATGACCATCATGACGTAGTTGTACGCGAGGGAGGGGATGTAGTGGTACGACGCGAGCAGCAGCAGCGGCAGGAAGATGACGCGCGCAAGGCTGGAGGCCGTGATGATCCAGCGCTGAGCGTGCGTCTTGGGCCACATGAACTTCAGCGTCGGGGTGAAGCGACCGACCATGTCGAACACGTTGAACACCAGCACCACCGCCGTGCCATACCAGTAGTCGTAGTTGTCGACGGACACCACCACGGTGGGGAACATCATGAGCGTGATGAAGAAGTTGAAGGCGCAGGCCAGCAGCATGGGCCAGATGGCCTTGAAGATGGGCATCAGCGGCTCGCGAGCCAGCTCGTGGCTGTCAAGCTTCGTGGACTGCTGCACAACGTCGTCTCCTTCGAGTTTCTGCACCGCGGCGGTGGCCTGTTCGCCCGTCACGGCACGCACCTCATCTTCGTTGTCGCCGTTCACAATCGCGTCGTTCTTGGCGACGATTTCCTCATCGTTGCCAATGGCCATCGGGGTCAGATTCACG
>JASANR010001358.1:0-21041 GCA_030849635.1 Wallacemonas sp. MBr04 | reverse complement strand
CATACGACCACCATTCGTGCTTGTGCTTGGGCGGCGATAGCTGCTCACCTTCTTCAGAATAGACTTGGTCGGCTTCGGCAGACCTGAGCTGCTGCCGGCCTCGCTACCGTTCGGCTCCTCTGAGGCGTCGTCGTTGTGTTCAGGTGGTGCTGCGCGGCTGCGGTCAAACGCGGAGAGGTCGGTGACCGAAATGGCCGAGGTGTCTGACTGCGGGTCGTCGTCGTCGTCATCATCGTCATTGTCACCGCCGTTATCGGCATTGGGGTCATCCGCGTGCTGTGCCGCAAGATTGGCGTGTACCAGCGGCGTTAAGGGGGCCGTATCCGCGCTCGACAGACTCACCATGGTGGGCAGGCTGATGTCCAGGAGAGAGCCGCTGTCCGGCTTTGATTTCTTCTCCCCGTTCGACTTACCCTTGCTGACAGGCGCGGCCGAGGCGTGCACACTCAGTTCAGAGTTTGGATCACTGACGTCACTCCGCTCTGAAGCAGCCGATGAGCCGCGGTAGAAGTCGCACACGCTTGGGGAGCGACCATCGCTGTCTACACTGTCTCGCGAGGTGGTACGCGTCACGCGAACAGCACCTTCGAACGGCACGTCTGGCCTGTCGTTCTCCTGGGCGGCGTGGAAGCCGAATATGTCGTAGCCGCTCATGATCATACAGAGGCGTTGCTACGCGTTTTGCTGTTTTGCGGTGGGGGGATGCGAGCTGTGTGTCGCCTTACCGTTTTGATGCGCGGTTGTGTAGCACTTGTGAATGCCGACGCTCACGTGCTTCAACAACAACACACAAAAAGAAAGAAAGAAAGAAAGAGAAAAGTGATGTTAGAAATGGAAAAAGAAAGAAATGCGTGACGACGACGCGTCCACGGTCGAGGCAACCGTACGTTTGTGGTTTCCCAGAGACACAACGAGGCGGGGTGGAGGTGAACACACTTGCTGGTCGACGGAGTGTAACGTCACACTTTGTGAAACAATTAGGAAAGAAATACTGGAATAAAAAAGGAAAGTATGCTTCTGGACTTTGTGTGCCCACAAAAACAACAACAACAACTGAGGCGGCTTGTGCGCGTTCGATCAGATATCCACTGAGACTGCTTGCCGAGAAGGAAACGCGACGAGAGAGAGAGAAGGGGGTGGGTGGAGGAGTTGAATGTAGACGTGGGCATGATAATGAAAGGGCAACAAATTGGCTATTCACAGTGCGACACAGATTGTTCGCGCATTGACTTTGTTAGATTTTTTGTTTTGGGTTTATAACTGACACAGGCTGCGGAGGCACACACACACACACAGACACAGAGAATAGGATACAAACACGTGTTTACCGGAAAAGAATGCGAGCTTGCACGGCGGTGCCCTCAGGCAGCTCATGGATCACACGAGGTCCCTCGCTGGCCTCATCGTAGGCCGCCGAGACCAACGTGTTGCTGTACACAGGCCTCACGCCCGGTGCGTTCGCGACGGTGATATGCGCGACGGGGTTATCGCACGGGAAGTAGTTCTTCGCGGCATCCCCGGCCGCCTCATCAGGACGCGTGGGCTTCGTCACAATAATGGCCGTACCCTTGGCGTTGTGCACCACCCGCTCCAACGTCAGCGACACCATCTCGTTCAGCCGCTCAGCGACCTCGACAAAGACGATGGGATCCGGGTTGCCCACAAAGTACTTCAGCGTGACGTGGAAGTCCTGCTGCGCCTTCTGGTCATTCGGCACCGCACCGCTTGGGAGCAGCGCGAGGAGCGCACTCGGGTCCACCACCTGCGCGGCCGCGTAGAGTGGTGCGCGTGACTGAGCCGACAGGAGCGTCTCGTAACGGTGGGCGAGACTCAGCGCGCTCTCCACCTCCTCGTCACTCACGGGCGGCAGCGGGTGAATACCGGTTACCTGCAGTTGTTCCCACGTCCCCTTGAGCATCGCCACGAGGTCGTCTGTGATGTCAAAGTCCAGCACGTTGTCGTCGTCGGGTGTCTGCCACGAGCGGACGGCTTTGCTCATGAAGCCGCGAATCTTGGCCAGCTCCTGCGCACGCTCGGACTCGGTCAGGTTGTCGGCCACGCGAATGGTGCGGTGGCCCGCGCCACGCTGCACGACGCGCTGGAAGCACTCCTCGATCATCGCCTCTGTACCATCGCTGTGGTGCCACGTGACGGTCAGGGTGAGCGGCAGCTGCTTGTAGTCCGCGTTCGTACGCGCATCCAAGTTCATCTTGTCAATCAGGAGGTGCGTGACGCTCGACGTGGCGGACGAGGACTGCCGAATCGCCGCCAGGAACTTGTCGCGATTGCCCTCCTCGTCCTGGTTCACCCAGCGCGGCTTGAAGCCGGCGCGCGACAGCAGCACGAACAGCGCACGCGCCAGGGTCGACTTGCCGCAGCCCTGTGCGCCGACGAACTTGATCACGTCCAGCTCTGTCGGCTCGCCCCACTCGACCGCGTCGGGCTCGTAGGCGTCGCACAGCCCGGCCACCTCGGCGTCGGTGTCGAGGGCGTGTTGGAACTCGCGCTGCAGCGACAGCCACTGGTTGCGGACCTCGAAGAGCTGGTCGTGGTTGATGCTCGGGGTGAGGGTCTTGCGGACTTGCAGGAAGGCGCCGAAGCGCACAAGCCACGGCAGGCGGTCGCGCTCCCACTCCTCAAAGTAGTGGCGCAGCTCTGGCCGCTGCATCGCCAGCTTCTTCTTGAGCCGCGCGACGAGGGCCGCACCGGCGAGCTTGTTTGTCGTGATCGCCTCACGCGCGGCGCGCTCCATCACGTACGGGTACGACTTCTCCTTCCAGAGGCGCACCACGGTGCCCTGCGCGTTGCAGCCGTACATGACGCAGCCCTCCGAGTTCTGGCGCCGGCCAATGTCATCGATGAGCGCGTCGTACGCCGCACTCTTGTACTCGGTGACGGGGCTGTGATGCGAGAAGTAGAGACCAACCTCTGCGTAGACCTTCGCGGCCTCGTTGACCGGCACGCAGAGGCCCTTCTGCGAGCCCACGTCGTTGTCGTTTGTGAGGGCGTAGAAGCGGAACTCGTTCCGGCCGTGGTAATCGACCAGATGCTGACTGTCGGCGAAGATGGCCTCGAAGCAGCTCGTCCAACCGTTGTCACACAGCAGCCGGTGAAACGCCGCAGCTTGGGCGTCCGTCATGAGCGGCGGCTGCTGAGTTGCGTCGTCGCCCTTCAGCATGGCTCGCCAGAGCTTGGCAATGCGAAGAGCGTAGCCATACCGGCGTCCACGGTACTGCGCGAGGTCCTCGTCGGGCATCTCGTAGCGGATGACGATGTGGACGTTCTTGCTTCCGAGAAGCCAGTAGCGCTGACCGCGGTAGCTGAAGCCGGCGAGGTGGCCGCACTCGCCGTTCTCCTTCTCGACGGCGATGCAGGAGACGACCTCGCCCGGGTAGCCGTAGTGGCTGTCGCTGTAGCCGAACTTGCGCAGGCCGTTGAGAGAGGCGAGCTGCGTGTAGCCACCATGGCGACCGCCGGTTTGTCCAGCCTCGCTGTCCTTGACAAAGACACGCGCGTTGCCGCGCGACAAGTGTTCCCAGACGTCGCGGTTCTTGTTGTAGATGGGATCATCCATGCCACCAATGGTGCGCTCCACGACAGCGAAGGGCTGGCCGTTCAGCGTGAAGAGCCGACCGCGCTCACGCACACGGCTGATGTTGGGGAAGGACTTGAGAAACGCGTTGGGGACGTCGACGCGCACGTCGTTCTCCATCACATCGACCGTGTCGGCGGCCGGGTCAGCGTGATCCTTCTTGGGCCCAGCGTTGCGCGTGTGACCACTGCCCCCGCCACCGCGACCACCACCACGACCACGTCCACCGCGTCCACCGCGACCACCACGACCGGCAGAAGGTGCAGAGTTAGACATGATGAATAAGAAAGAAACAAAAGAAAGAAAAGACAGAAAAGTGTTCAGAATAGTATTGTGAAAAGAAAATGAATTGGATTTGATCTCCGGAGAGAACGAGCCGGTCACCAAGAGAGAGAAAGAAAGGGAGTACCGCTCAGAGGACCAAGTTGATTTGTGAGTAGCTTCAGAGACAGCGTGAGTGTGCGGGAGATGGAAAGATGAGTGTGCGGGTGAAGGCTGTGCAAGAACAGGCGATGACGGCATCGACAGGATCCTTTCTTGTAGATGAAAGTAATGCATTTAGTGAGAAAATGGATTGCCTCTGTCATCTCGCACGTGCAGACTGACTGAAAGAGAGACAACGAGCGAGAGCATGTGGGAGAACTATACGTTCCTGTGAGTAATACACGAGTCTGTCGCTGATGTTGACAGATTCTACTGTGTGTGCATGTGTCACATGTTTTGTACAACGCAGGCAAGGCAACAAGATGGCTGGATTTAGAGCGATGATTCACAAGCAGGTGCGAAACAGAATGCATATAGAAACAAAAACAACAACAGTAGCGTCTGAAGCGCACATGATCTGCTGACAGAACGGAATATGATGCCAACAAGACGGAAGAACGCTACTGCGTGGTGAACATGAACATCAACAAAGACACAAAAAAAGTAAAGCAACGTGCGGAGGCACACAATTGCAGGTGAGGAAACAAAAACAAACCCGAGTACACAACACGGGAGGCGACGTCTACAACTTGGCTCGATGGTGTGCACATTGGACGATGAGAACAGTTTGCCGTTCTACCAAGATTGAAAACAACGAAAAAATGAGAAGAAAAAGGAGAGATCAACGGAGAAACAAGCGCACGAATGGGAACATGTGAAAGCCATCAACATACAACTGGGAAGACAGGAAAGACAGCGATTGGAAGCCGCAACGTGCACAGCATGCATATACATGTGTGGAGGGGATGTTCACATGGTGGAGAGTTGCAAAACAGTAATAAAGAACATGAAGCAGGAAACACAAAGCACAGAGTGACACATCCGAATACGACTATTGAAAGAAACGACACGAAAACAAGTACTGATAGGCCCACCTATACATGAAAACCACTCAGTGAACAGCGACGAAACAGCAATAATACACACAAAAAGATACGTGAAACAAACAAATACTGTACGGACTCTTGTGAAAACCACATGTCTACAAACAAAACGAGCGGTAGGACGAACACAACGGGCCATCTGTGGTGCCCTGCCGCTACGATGGACTCTCTCACTCTCCAGGTGACTTACTCGCTGAGGCTCATCGGGCTCGAAAGCTCTCCCACACTGAGTGGTGTCACTTTGAAGTTGCGGCGCAGAGCAATCCCTGTGCCGGGAGACGGCGTCTTGTCCGTTCTGTTTCCTTGTGCATCATACTTGCTCGCGCCATTTGTACGCGTGAAGCTCTGGCAGTGCAATTGCTTTTGTTGTTGTTGCTGCTGTTGTTGTGAGAAGGAAGAACTCGGCATCATGCCTGCATAGCCGCCGCTGTAGGGCCCCGTCATCGTGCCACCAGGGCCATTCTGATAGCCAATCGCCGACCCGCTTCCGCCGCTCGTCGCGCCGCCACTGTTGCCGTTGGCGTTGTAGAAGCTGCTACTGCTGCCGTAGCCCTGGTAGCTATCCGGTGCGAAGCCGTACTGACTGATGTTCTGTGCACTGGGCAGCGAGACCATGGAGCCATAGCCTGCTTGGCTGCCAGACCGCGCGTATCGATTTGCCTTCTGTTGTGGCTGGCCTTGGGTGGCCATCCCGTTCTGCGAATACGCGCCAGAGACAGCACTGCCTCGGCGCGCGCCTTGTGGACCAGAAAGGTTGTTCACATACGGTCCGTTCGGGTACATGGTGAGGCGCGTGGCCTGCGAAGAGATGCGACGCTCACGTGCAACGGCAGCGCGTGGGGCGGGTGGGTAGGCGCCAAAGGCCATGCCGCCGCCCATCATGAAGGGCCCCATGTACTGCGCGGGCCCACCTGTTGGCGTGTGTCGGCTCTGTGAGGCGCTGCGTGAGGCATTCCGCTGCGGTTGTGCACCAGCTGTGGCGGCTGTGGTGTGGTTGCCAGTGGTTTGCACGGACGACGGGATCTGTCGAGACGAGGAGGAGCAAGAGGATGAGGACTGCTGCTGCTGCAGTGGCTGCAGAGTTTGTTGAGGCTGCTGCTGCTTCTGCGCGTAGTCGGCTGACAACATCGGGTTGTACGAGCCGTAGCTGCTCGGGAAGGGTGCGGCTGCCGCGGATCCTGCCATGTTGGAAGGATGCGCGCCGCCCATCATCATCATCATCCGGTTCCCATTCGCAGCGCTGTTGTTGCTCCCCATCCTCATCGGCCCGTTCATCATGCCGCCGTAGTTGTAGTTGAGCATTGACATCGCACCACCACCACCACCACCATTACCGTAGCCTCCCATCCTGTTTGGTTGCTGCGGACGTCCTTGCCGCTGTGGCGGTGGCATAGGCTGTCCCATGTTCTGTGGGTAGCCCGTGTGTCGTGGCTGGCCAGACGGGACGACAGCGACAGGGCGACGCATCGCATCGTTCTGCGCGGCGTGCTGAGGCGCCTGAGCGTTGGCCTGGCCTGATGACGGTGACGGACGGGGTCCGTCACTGCGGGAGATGCGCCGCGCTGGGCCGGGCTGAGGTGCGGCGCCGATATCGTCGTAAAAGAAACCGTACGCCGCGTCGAGGTCCTCCATCGGCGATGCGTTATCGTTGCCTGCTGTCGCGGCTGTAGGCTTAGAGTCTACTGTGGTGGTGCCCCCGTTCATGGCACTGCTTCGCCGGTGCTGTCGGTTATCACCGTTCATGGCGTACAAGTCAAGCGCGTCACCGTCCACTTCATGGTCGTCATCGCCAGGTCCCTGTGGCTTGATAAACTCGGGACTCGGGGTGCGGTGGTAGTTCTGTTCGCTAAGACTCGTGAAGCCGTAGATGCCAGCGGGGGCCTCATCGTTGCCCAGCATGATGTTGCCGTACAGCGAGGAGAACGCCATGGGGGAAAGCAGACTAGTCTGTCAGATGACTGGAAACGAGACGAGCGACAGGAAAAGAAAAGAAAACAAAAATCAAAAAAGAAAATAAGAAAAAGAAACGACAAAAGAGACAAGGAGGTTCTGCAGCCTCTGCGACAATGAAGATAAGATGTGTGCGTGAGAGAGAGGAAGAGAGGATGTCGAGGGAATGTGCTTCCTTCTTGTGAGTGGATGAGAGTATGAGAGTAACCAAAAGGAAAGCGGGAGAATAGTCTTGCAGCTCCATACGTTGACCTTGACAGAATGTGAGGCAGACACGTCTGGTTTGTGTAAAACCTGCGTTGTCTTCAGCCTTTGTGTCGCTTCACTTCCGCTGATCAGAGAACCGCTTCTGGGCCGTTAAACATCTCAGTGTGTGTTGTAGCCTTTGGCACGGGGTTCCGCCTTGCTTACAGTTTCTGTTTTTAAATATTTCGGTGGCAAACAAGCAGAAAAGACGAAACACACATTCGGTGTGGTTTCATAAGTGAAAACGAGCCACAAAAGAAAGAGAAAGCATTCTAGGAACCTTGAGGAAAAGAGCAAAGATAAAAAACGGAGGGGTGAAAACCTCTTTTACAGAGCGCCTAGCAACTCACGGTAGTCACCAAAACAGGTGTCCGCACGCCCACGATGAATAGCCCCATGAAAAGAATGTGTATTGGGGGAGGGAAACATATGCAGTAAAAGGCAACAGGTATCATCATCAACAAAACCAAAGCATCGAAGACGAAAGGGAGAACGAACAACTACGCAACCGCTTAATATACGTTGGCATACATCGTGGACGAGCGAGAGAGAAAACGAGAACGAGAACGTGATCGGCAGTCACGAAAGCACAAGGAAAAGTACGAATGACAAAACAGGAAAGAGGAAATATATATATAAACACACAACGAATGTGACAAAACGAAAGAAAAGAAGAAAAACGTGTCGTCGCACGCGTTGCAAACGACGAGAGCTCTGAATGTACACATTCAGGTTCCATGGCCGACACCTGTGTGAGCTCTGCATTAGCTGCGAGAGAGAAGAGACAAGAGAAAGGGGAAAAAAAGCAACGATGTCATTGACTGTCCAATCCTCTGCAGATAAAAAGAGCAAAACTGAGGAAAAAGAGAGAAGAAAAAACAGGAAGGCGACCAACTACATATAATATACTGTAGTTTTTATTTTTTTTTTGTGTGTGCGTTTGGAGGGTCACCTCAGAGGCGAGGTGTATCTAGTGCTTCAACATGAAGCTGTCGAGGCCGGCGCCGTAGTAATCACCATCGTCGAGCCCATTCTTGCTACCGTGGCGGTCATAGGTGCCGGCGGAATCGGTCGGGTAGAGGTTCATTGACCGGTTTCCAATGCCGCCCGTGTTTCCACCAAAGGAACCAAACAAGGCGGAGCCGAAGCCAGAGGCCCCCCAGTCCCCACCAGATCCACCGTGTTGCCGTGGACTGCCCTTTTTGTCCGTGAAGCGAATGTCGTTTGTGGACTCCGCCAGCGGTGTGCCGTAGATGCCTTCACCGGTTGGCCCTGAGGTCGACGCCGTCTCACGCGCTGCGCCGCTTGTGCCGTTCGCTGACGTGCCCGGCGCCCGGGATGATGCCCCCGCCACATTGGAGAGCTTCCGCGAGCCGAAGCTGGTGCTTGGATCAAAGCCGAAGTAGCGTTCGCTAAAGCTGTCCTTTGGCGTCACATGGACCAGGTCATCCACCGTGGCCACGGGCGACGTGATGGAGCCCCGCCTCTGCGGTCCGCGCGGTTTGGGTCGCACGTCCATCGCAGAGCCGCGCGTGGTGGGGGCGGAGGTGCGACCTGCGAGGCCGCTCATGTCCGCCCCGCTCCCAAACCCAAAGCTGCCGAACGAGTAGTTGCCCGTCGGGGACCGCAGCCCATCGTCGCTGTCACTATTGCTGCCAGAGCGCTGGCGTGTGCCGCGCGCCGCTGGCTTGTTGCGCTGTGCCGGCTTCACCGCCAGCATGTCACTCTCGATATCGGAGTCGTTGAAGTCCATCAGAGAGGACTCCCCGACGAGGCCGGAGGAGTTCTGCTTGACGAGCGGCTGCGAAGACTTGGGAACGACGATCGCGTTCATGATCTCGCCCGACACCTCCGGCGGCGGCGACGCACTGGCGCGACTGTTCGTCTTGCGTGCCGTGCTCGTTGTTTTGCTGAGCGGAATGGTGCCAAAGTCGGCGTCATCGAAGTCGTCGATGCGGCTGATCTCGGGCAGCGGGTCACTGTTGCGTTTGCTGAGGGCATTCGCGCTGTCGGCTGCCGCTGCCGTGCTGCGCAGACTCGGGGCGCTGTTGTTGCGGTTCTCCTTGCGCTGCTCACGCTTGCGGTGCGCGGACTCCTTCTTGGCTAGCTTGAAGCGCGCGTTCGGGTCCTCGACCGTGTCGGGGAGGAAGACAGCGTTGTTGGAGGGGATGGACACGGGCTGCTGCTGCGATGTGGGCTGCGGACGTGTCATGGGCGGCGCAGCGCGTGGTACTTGCGTCGCTTTGGGCGATGCGGCGGTGCCGTTGCTCTGCCGCGGTGGCACAAGCTCTGGGAGACGCGTGACGTTCCCATTCGCCATCGGTCGCATCTGTTGTTGTTGTTGTTGCTGATATGGGTTCTGGCGCGGCTGCATCGGCTGCCCCTGCGGCATGTAGCCCGGCTGCACGAACTGATTGTTCATGGGCTGCGGCACCTGCATCAAGAAGGGCTGACCAGAGTTGACGGCACCACGTGGGGGTGCGACGGGGCCGTAATTGGCCATCCCCATTGGACCCACGGACCCGCGCATCTGTGGCGAGAAGGCCAGTGGGTTTACGGCACCGTTCATCTGAGCAGCCTGTATCTGCTGCTGTTGTTGTTGTTGCTGGGAGGCGCGTCGCTCAGAGACAGGGACGGCTTTGAAGGCATCGAAGGAGACGTCCTCTAGCTCCGCGTCTCCGTTGCTATCTACGACTTGGACGATGGCATCGTCGTTCGGTGGGGTGAGCACCTTGACGATGCTTGCACGCGGTGGCATGACGAGTGACACAACGTGACGATCCGATGAAAAACAAAAGACGGAAAAAGTGAACCCAATAGTAAATCAGACGTGGCGACGTTAAGACACAGAAATGTACAGAAACGCAAAAAGGAAAGGAGTACGAAAGCGGTAGGATTGGGTAAACCAACAAACAGGACGAACACGAAACACACACACGCGGCTGCACGCTTAAAAGATGTGGGAAAGAAAAAAAAAGTGAATGAAATGAAAAGAGAGCAACGAAACGAAAGAGAAGAGAGCCTGTTCACTGTTGTGGGCACGGAATGGCGCTCACTAGAGCGCAGGGCGACGCACAACAGGGAATGTTCAGCTTTGTGGAAGAAGCTGCGGACACTTCGCTTGCGACGTATCAAAACAGTAACATGACATTTTTGGAGCAAGCGAGATGGGGTGAGAATGAGAGAGAGAGTGTGTGTGGATGGGTGGGACAGTATGAATGCTGAGATGAGCGAGATCCACAGCACGAGAGATACAGTGAATATGATGTGACAAGCCAGTCGTACGATTAAGAAGTGTCACGACGACGACTTTCCGGTCTGGCAGACTCTCTTGTTTTGTTTCTGTAGTGCTTCATTTACCATGAATTAACAGTTACGTGTAGAATAATAGGAAGAAAGGTATGACAAAGAACAACAACGACAGGGCAGCTTGCGACGCACATTTCAGATGCGGAAGAACAAGAAGCGTCGCTGTGTTGGTTTTGTCACCGTCGCGTCAGTGTTTCCGTTTTCGTATGGTGTAGCTCACTCTTGTGCCTCACTCGTTTTCACGCACATGTGCGAATGGTAGTGAGATGAACACAAGAGGCACTCGTTAACAAATCTACGCCATGATGAAAAACGAAAAGAAAAAACAAAGAAAGAGGAGGAAAACAACAATGCACTGGAGGCAGGGGAATGATCTCCGTTATGAAGACACTGAAGCGTGTTTCCGTACGATGCTGTCTTGTGTGTTAGAAGTCCGCCTCGTCGGGGATCGGGCCATAGCGCGTGTCAGTGTTCATCTTGTCAATGGTGGCCATCTCCTCCTCTGAGAGCTGGAAGTCGAAGATCTTGGCGTTCTCCTCGATGCGCTCCTTGTGGATCGACTTGGGGATGGTGATGAGGCCGTGCTGGATGTCCCAGCGGAGGATCACCTGCGCGGCCGTCTTCTTGTGCGCCTCGCCGATCGCCTTGAGCGTGGCGTCCTCGAGGAGGTTGCCCTGGCCGAGCGGTGACCACGCCGTGATGGCGATGTTGTGCTTGGCGCAGAACTCGCGCAGCGGCGCCTGGCTGTTGAGCGGGTGCAGCTCCACCTGGTTCACCATGGGACGCACGGTGCACATGGCGAAGACGTCCTCGAGGTGGTGGGTCTGGAAGTTCGACACGCCGATCGCGCGCACCTTCTTCTCGGCGTACAGCTTCTCGAACGCGCGCCAGGTGTCGAGGTACTTCTTGCCCTCCTTCTCCACGATCGCCTTGCCGCGCGGCCAGTGGATGAGGTAGAGGTCGATGTAGTCGACCTGCAGCTTCTTGCGGCTCTCCTCGAAGGCGGCCAGGGTGCTCTCGTAGCCCTGGTCGGTGTTCCACAGCTTGGTCGTGATGAAGATCTGGTCGCGCGGTACGCCAGACGCCTTGATGCCGGCGCCAACGCTCTCCTCATTCTTGTAGATGGCGGCCGTGTCGACGTGGTGGTAGCCCGCCTGCAGAGCCCACTTGACAGCGTTCTCGGTGTCCTCGCCGACGGGGGAGCGCCACACGCCGAGGCCGAACTGCGGCATCTCGACGCCGTTGTGCAGCTTCAGCGATGTCTTGAGGGAGGTCATTGTGATCGATAGAGTGTCTGCGTGTGCGTGTGTTGGGAGAGTGGATATGGAGTCAAACAGGTGTTTTCTGACAGCGAAAGCGCATCAAGCAAGGAGCAACGTGGAAAGTGAGAAAGCGGGTAGTGAAAAGGGAGAGAGAACAGTTCGAGTGAGTCTCACAGAGGTTTTGTGTATGAATCAACGAGTACGAGTAGAGAGGGGAGCTTCTGCGTAGAACATCACGCAGTGAGGCGTGAAGCATGGAAGAGTACGCTAGTGTGAATGCAGCAAGCCGTGCTGTCAGCGTGTTTCAGCTGTGCTTGGTGCCCATCATTGGTTTATTCGGATTTGCATACAATGTCAATCATTCGGATACGAAACAAAAAAGGGATCTATTGGGTCTCACAATGTCAAAAAGAACAAAAAGACGGGACGGGAGAAATAAACGAAGACAATCTAGGTGAGTCTAGTCGAGAGTCGCACACGCAACGGACACAACTGTGTCAGATGCTGGAAGGTTCTATTTCGAAGGCCGTGTGAACAGAGAGGCAGAACTTCTTGTTTGCTTCCTGTCCACAGACCACGATCGCCTTGCAGCAATGTTAAGGTGCAGAGAAAAAACAAAAAGGAGGAAACAAACAAAGAGATGAATGGGCCACAAAAATAAACAAAACTGAACGAAAAGATGTAAACACATAATAACAATCGCAGTGATGACATTGCATGAGCATACGCAAGAGTGTCACTGCTCCACATTTTCGTTGGTCTTCTTCTCGCCAAGAAAGCGGCGCAGGAAGCCGAGACGCTTCCCCGCATCGAGCTGGCGTCGGTGATCGCTGTCGGGGCGGTCCTCACGCGGCGTGCGCGGCTCTCGGCTCCCCTCCATGCCCGGGTAGACCTCGTGCGGGTGCTTGAAGCGTGCGAGGTGCACCGGTGCGGAGGGCAAGTCCTCCCAGCACGGTGAGTCGACGCGGGCGATGCTGTAGTGCGGGTGAAGTCCGAGTGTCAGGAACACAGGCGCCGAGGTACGAGTGCGCGCGCCGGGATTCATGATCGCTTTTGGCCCGTCCGTCGCGGGCACAAACTGTGGCTGGGGCTGTGGCGAGCGCAGATTCATCTTCACACGGTATGTCTCTGGCAGTGCCGTGGGGTACTGCCGTGGAGAGACTATTGCGGGGGTGCGGCGCTGCTGCTGCTGTTGCTGTTGTTGTTGCTGTGGTGGTGGTGGGAGAGGCCGCGCGGACTGCGATGCTGGCGATGGCGGAAAGGCTGATCTGGACTGCGCTGCGACGGCACACGTGGGGGACGGACGGGCGGAAGCAGCTGGGTAAGGATCGGAGAAGGCACGCGCCTGACGGGAGCCCGGCTGCGAGACCATGGGGAGCTGCGGTGACCGTGGGGCCGGCGAGACGGAGCGTGCGCGGCGTGGCGAGGATTGTGGTGTGCGGTTGAGAGGACAGATTGGAGGCAGGTACGGACGGCGACGGCAATCATTGATGTCAGCGCGCTGGCCGTTGCGGCCCAGGCCGCCGTACTGCGGCTGTGGTGTTGGCTCGCGCGGATAGCTGCGAGCCGCCTGCTCACCCTTTGGCCGACGCATTGGTGTCGAGTGGAAACTCTCCCAAAAAGTCTGGGGAACAACAAAACCGAGAAGAGATAGGAGAAAGGGAGAAAAGGATCAGCCAATGTGGACAGGGAGTGAAATGAAGTGAGAGAAAGAGAGAACAGGAAATGGGTGCCACGCGATGCACCAGATGCGTGAAGAGCCGGTGGACGTCCCACTAAAAACGAGCACGTTACGCTGCGTATACGGGCCAGCGGTGTTTGATCGTCTGGTGCCACGGCTAAGACAGAAAGGGCTGGGGTCTCCCGGTAGGCCATTCTGAGGGTGAGGATGATTTACTCCTGCTTAGAGTTGTGTCTTCTGACGCGTCCAAGTACTCGTTTGGTGTTTTGCATAAACGTACAGATATGAATAGAAGACAGACCGGATTGCATGAACACATCAGATAGACAAAAGAAAAAAAGGTGGCGGTCAAAAGGGCAAAAAAAGAGAGCAAGGGAAAACTGACAAGTTATGAGCACATTTCAATTACTAGTCACAGGTTGAACGAGTCACGCGTTTTGCCAAACAAAAAGGGGGCGGAAGAAAAAATGAAGGCACAGCACACACCTCATCACCAGAGGTGATTGGAGCACAAGGTTGAGTTGTGCTTCATGTGGGGGCAACTGTGTAGGCTGCGCATGGGAGGTGTGTGCCGTGCTCGAATACATAAAGCGCAAGTGAAACAACAAAAGAAAAAGAAGAGTGAGAGAAGCAGTCGACCGTTGAAACAAACGAAGAAAATGGCGTATTTCACCGCGCGTGTGTCCACTACAGCGACGACACTGTTAAGAACTGATTTTCCGATCGCCCCGTCGGCTCAACGCTTCCGTCGGTTCCGGCGTGGCCTAACGTGCTCCTCGCTATGCAGTGAAGGCGCTGACGGCACATAGAGATCCGACATGATCGCAGGCAGCGACGTGGTTCGGATCGGCGGCAGCATCTGTCGCGGTGGCTCCGTCGCGCCGTGGAAGTCAGGAGACCGGACGCGACGAATGTGTCGGTCAGGGTCGAGGCGCAGTGTTGTGTGAACGGCCTGCGGTGTCCGCGTGCGGGCACATCCGTTGCGCACAAACTTTGGCCCCGGCCCCGCGGGGTAGAAGACGGGCTGCGGCTGCGGTGTCCTCGGATTGATAGGCTGCGACGGCAGCGACAAGGACACGTTTGTCATTGGGGAGGCGCTCATGTTCGTCCACTGTTGGTTGAAGGCGGAGCTGGGAGAGGCGCATCCTGTGAGCACGCCGCGCCCTCCACTCGCCATGACGCGGGTGCCGTCTATTGAGCACACCGGGAGCATGCCGTTCGCCGCGTTGCCATTGAGACGCAACACGGTGTTCTCTCGTGGATTACGTGCAACTGGTCGACCAGGTGGTGGTGCTAACATGGAAAGGAAAAAAAAAGAGAGTGTGTGAAAAGAAGTGCCGACGTTCACGCGAACCACGTGTGTTTTTACTGTTTGGTGGTCTGGTTGTGTGTAAAAGTGTTCAAGAAGGAGGAACAAAGGAAAATAAGGAAGAGAGAATGGGAGGCAACGTGAAAAACACGGAGAGAAATGAGTGTGCTATATACTGCGGGTCACGTGCGTATGCTGGTGTTTTTTACTATGCACGTGTGACGCCGGCGCTTTGACTAGTTAAGCCTCTTGATTGTCGTTGCGCGAATACGGAACAGATGTATGAAGAGAGAGAGACAGTGAGAATGATTGGGATGAGCTGAGATGCAGCAAGATCAAGAGTTGAACCACGGGTGCACATGGAAAAGCGTGTATCCACGGCAATGAGCAGCACTGACTGCGAAGGATATCCTGAGTGGCTTTCTTAATGAGGAGAGAGGCATAGACAGACATAAGATCTGTTCACAGGCATGGTCGCGGAAACAGCAGCGCAGTACTGCAAGGCATACGAACATGCACGATTCCACATGATTTGTATGAGTTCGTTTTGTGTGGTTTTAAACAACCGGTCTCACTGGACATGGTGTATAGAGTGCCCGTGTGAAAAGCAGAGTTGAAGAGAAGAAGAAAAAAACAATGAGAGAAAAGAAAAAAATGTACTGCGAGGCGAAAAAGCATATAGAATGAGGACGCAAAAGAAAAAACCCGCAGGTAAACATATATAGCCACAATTAGGTATAAATTGGTTGATGCATGCGACGTACCTCCCGTCGACGAAGAGAACGGCTGTTCGGCCAAGTGATGAGACGATCACTGCTGGTTCTTCACATACCGCTTAGGCGGTAAAAAGGAGAATATATAAAGATCAACGAAGAGAAAAAAGAAGATAATGCAAAGGAGAACATGGCTGTGTCACTCACTACTTCCACGGCAAGCTGAGTGATGATCTTCCCAAGGATATAGTGAGAAGTGCGTCACCCCGCACGCGGAAATAGTAATAGACGCAAGGCTATCGGAAACAAGAGAAACAGCAAATGACATGGGAGAAGAGAATGCAAGAGAAGAGAAAAAGGGAAAAACAAAGCAAATGCGGATGATGCTTCTACGTTGTGTATGTGTGTATGGGAAGGAGGCAACGTAGAGATCGGAGGAAAAAGTGCGACTGCACTTTCGTTTTTTTTTTTGATAGTGTCGATCCACACATGTGAAAACACGGAATCAACGGGCAGCAACAAAGAGAACCACATCGATGAAGTCAGTACCACACGCACACACAACGCTTACTCGGTGTAGAAGTTATCATCATCAAACCAGTCAAAGACGACACCGCTACGTGTGTACGACAGCTCCCGGCCTTCGGCAGCCGCCGGGTGCCAGGCCGGCACTCTGTTCTGCAGCTCCGGCACGGGCGGACCGATAGGACCTAGCCTCATCGGTGACTGAGAGAGCGCGTTCCAGTCCGGCGATCCCACGCGCCGAATGCCGCCGATGTGATCGAAACCAAGCAGCGTGTGGACCGGCATCGCGCTACGAGTCCGTGCGAAACCGTTGCGAATCATCTTGGGGCCCGCGGTGGCGGGCACAAACAGGGGCTGAGGCTGCGGGTCTGCGACGTTCTGTCGAGCGCGCGACATTTGTGGGGAGCCTGCCGGGCTTCCATTGCCCCGATATCCACCGGTCTGCTGCTGCTGCTGCTGCTGACCTTGCATCTGGATCGGCGGAAGAGATCGCGGTGCACCGGGGTTGTCTCGTCGCTGAGCGAGATACTGCTGCTGCTGCTGCTGTTGGTATTGCTGCATCTGGGGCTGTGGTGATGGTGGACTACCGTAGCCTCGCTGTGGGGATCTCTGCATGGGTGGAGACGGGTAGTAGGCCTGGCCCGTGTGGCCCGGTGGCATGCCACGCTGCTGTACGGGTGGACACGGTGCAGCGTAACCCTGCGGTGCCCACTGGCCGGCACCACCACGCGCCTGCTGTGGAGGCATTATCGGTGGCATGGGCTGGCGACCTTGCATCGGGGCCGGTGGGTAGCGCGCAGCCGTGTGCATTCCTTCGAGTGAATGAACGTGATAGTCGGTAAGAGCTGTGAAGAGTTTGTTCTTTGTGAGTGTGTAAGTCTGTGAGTAACAGAAAGGTGTGGATGAGGATATCGTTTTCTCTCTGAACACACCAGAAGGGCGTACAGTGACGATCAGAGGCGCGGGAGAGGGTACGAGTGAATGACAGTGAAACAAAAGTTGATATGCAGGGAGAGCAATACGATAAACAAGCAGCGAGGACCACAATCATGTCAGCTTTGGACACGTGCGTGATCCGAGCACGAACTCTACAGAGTAGGAAAGTAGGATGTGTGAACAAGATTGTTGTTCAGAAAGCTTTACGTCTTTTCAAAAGTGAACGCGACAGAAATGGAGGTGTTTATCAAATGACAATGATGACTGATGTGGTTGTGTGCATGTCGAGGCGGCCGTAGTAGGCGGAGCTGTGTTGGTTCCGATGGCATCCTACGCTTTCAAACATGACAACAACAACAAAAAAACGAAAGCACAACGGTGGCGCTGCCACCATGACAATAGTAAGCACAAAAGAAAAATTATGACAATAGTCACGATCAAAGAAGGCACAGTAGCTGACTTGCAGTATAGACGCGTTCAGTTCAAATTTGTGCGCAGATTTTTACTGAACGATCATTGGCTGCCAAGATATTGACACTGCAACCCGGGTGTGGGTGTATCAATGCGGAAAAAAAAAGAAAGGAGAAAAACAAAGACACAAAGTAGAAGAAAAGAAAAGAGAAAAATAGCGAAACAACACAACTATCAACACAAATGCAAATAGTTGGACACAAGCAAAGAGAGAAGATATACGATTTTGTTTTTGCACAGTGGAAAAAAGAAAGGAAATTGCCGATTGGCAAGGTGGGATCAGTCAGGGAAACGTCATTCACTCCCGTGAACGTTCGGGGTTGATTGGCACTCCTGGGCTCATCGAGACACCCAGCGAGTGCGTGCAGGGAGTGACAGAGAGAGAACTGCCACCGTCTCATGCACCACGTGATCAGAATGAAGAGAGAACATGCAAATAGGCAAGAGCACAAAAAGAAAAGAAGAAGAAAAAAAAACAGTTGCGAATAAGGAGTGTCTGTGGTGTTTGTGAACGGGTATGTTTGTGAGGGCCAAGAAGCAGGCATCATTCACCGCATCACATTCACACAGTCCGTTACCACCAGCAACAGCAGCAGGTGCTCCCCTCCTCATCGTCGTCGTCGTCGTCAAAGTCACCTGTGGCGTCACGATGCGCTAACTCCCGCCACGGTGGGGACTCCACACAGCGAGCAGCACGGCGTGCGTCGAACCCGAGAGAGGCGTGTACCGGGCGGAAAGTGATCGTCCGTGCCCACGGGTTGCGGATCGCCTTCGGTCCCGGACCAGCCGGACGGAAGCGTGGCTGCGGCTGTGGTACGCGAGATCCATTCGGCGAGAACGGGTTTGACGCTGGCATCGATCGACTACGCTGTTGTTGTTGGTGCTGAACGCGTGGCGACCCGACCACTCGTCTCTGTGCAGGACGCGCCGGCTGGCTTGCACACCGCTGTGCTGGTCGGTCTGGAGAGCTTCTTGCTGTTGTTCGCTGCTGCTCCTCTGACTCCACCTCACTGTTGCTAGACGACGACACGTTGTCGTCGAGCCAGTTCTCAGACGAGACCTTCGATGAGGTCTGCGATACGTGAAAGCTGCTGCATGCTTGCAAGGACTGCTGATTGAAACTGCGGGCTCGCGAGACGAGATCGGGTGACTCACGCGTAGACTGCCCAGCCGCTGTCGGTATCGCCACCGACGGGGGTGTGCCGAAATCAAACCCCGAAACAGGAGCATCAATGGAGAAAATGCTCCCGAAGTAGTGAGTCATTCTCTGTGTGTGCTAGCAATAGAGAGAGAGGTGTAAGAGAAGTCGACCAAGGGGGTTTGTGTTTATGTGTGTGTGTAGGGGGTAAAAGAGATGGTGACCTGTGGACGTGAAGGTGAACAAACAGTTCTGTGGCTAAGTTGAAGCCAAGACGCATACGGGGACGTATGCACGTAGAGGTGTATATCAAGTGCTGGTGATGACGATGTTTTTGTAGGTATGTGAAGGCAGCCGCGGTAGGTGGAGCTGTGTTGGTTCCGACGCGGTCTTACGCTTTCAAGCATGAGAAAGGAAGGAGAAAACATAACGGTGACGAAAGCTGACACCGTGAAAATAAAAAAAGAAAACCTATGAAAATATTCACGATGAAAGAAGACATTGTGACCGACCTGCGACGCACGCATTCATGTGCACAGAGTGCAAACCAGTGAACGCGGATCTTCTGCGTGGACGCCGTCAGTTCACATTTATGCGCACATTTTCATTTTACGTAGCGATCTTTGGCTGCAAACTTATTGACGCGACTACCCGAGTGTTGGTATATCAACGCATAAAAAAAGAAGGGAGAGGAAGAAGAAGAAACAAGACAGGTAAGCGAAGAAAAAAAAAGAAAAACACTGATTATGAACGCANAATGATAGTGTCTAGTCAGTGCAAAGAAAGCAGCACCACTTGCTCTTACGACGACTGCTCGCGGGGGGCTTGCCCACGCGTAGTGGTGCCTCCGCGGTTCGTGCGGTCTGGTGTGGCGCGTTCTCGTCAAACTCAATTGAAAACAAGTCTCCATAGTCGTTCGCTTCGGGGCATGTGTCACGATCTGCGTGGAAGACCACATCACGCGCGCCATCCCAGGAGAAAACCTCTCCGTCCTGCGCGCGATTGGTCCCGAAACTCTGCGTTGCGCGAGAGTCGTTGGTAGTACCACGAGCCTTCACAGCAAGCACCTCGGCAACAGGTGTTGGGCGTGGCCTCTGATCGCGCGATGTTTCAGACAGACCGGTCCTATGGTTGGAGTCATTCGTCCCCGGTGTTCTGGCAGGACGCAGCTGCGTGGTGTGCTTCAACCGCCGTTTTTGAGCTGGCGTCATAGTTTCAGCCTCGCTTATGGTCGTGGAGTTTGGCGTGCGACGTGTGCGGTCAATAACGTCCAGACTACGCCAGTCAGGGGACGGCACCGACCGAACGAACGTCGGGTCCAGACCGAGCTTCACGTGAACGGGTATGTCGTAGGTCGCGCGGTCTGTCTTGGTGAGGTACGGCAGCGTACGCAGGGTACTCGCAGGCAGTGACGGGTCCGAGCGTGGTGCTTCAGGCGGCAACTCTATCTCAAAGAGAGCGCTACCGTCAGAGCTGCTGCTCTCGTCACTAATGGAGTGCTGCTCACTCACAACTGTGTGGGCCTTGCGTGGTAGAGTCGTTTCCTCGCTGCGATTGTGTAGCTCGTCCGCGTCTTCAAGGAGCCGCTCCATTGGGTCCTTCTGCACGGAGATGTTCTGACCAAGCCACTCAGCGGAGGGAAAGGCAGGGAACACGTCGCGGCGTCTGCTTGTGTCTCGCGAGTTGAGTGAGACCTGGTCGTCGTACGACTGGGTTGACGACGGGTTTCGGGTGAGTGTCGCGTAGTTGTACATGCTCAAGGACGTTCTGTCGTTCGCGTTCGTGACGGGCGGGAGTTGCCTGGCCCTGTTGGTGAAGGACTCAACAATGACGATTTCCGTCCTTTGCCACGGCCTCTGAATGTCAACCACGGCCCTGTGCGGGGCAGCGGGTGCGCGCATGACCATGACCGTGAGACGTCTCACCAGCTGTGGGCGTGACAGACTGAAACACAATCAAGGACGGAGTGTGTGTGTGTGTGTGTGTGTGTGTGTGTGTGTGTGTGAGCGAGGAATCAGGGAGTCACAATTGGTATGAGTCGTTTAGTTCACTCTTTGTTTTCGTGATGCGAGGGAGACACGCCTTCTTTACTAAGCAAACGTGAAAGGTGCGTGCATGGAAGAAGCGTATGGGAGAGGAAAGGAAACGGTGATGAGAGTGAAGAGTGAAACGGCCGTGGTTGTCGTGGAAACTGAGGCTCAGTCACGCAAGTAGAACAGGTGGAATAATACAGTTCTGGGCGGAACAACTGTCAACGCCTGGGAGAAGACCCTCGCGCTGACAAGACGAATGATCCACAATATGCTTCTGTGATGTAGAAGAACTCTGTGAGGAAGGAAAACAAACCAACAAGAGATGATGAGTACAGCTCGTGAACAGCACGCGGAAAAACAAATTGACCAATTTTGAAAGAATGACGAATGAAGCAAAGATGACGTTACTGTCGTGAACTGTGGAAGTGTTTCTTTCACTGCCACTGCTGATCTTGTTGACGCGCAGCAGCATGAATAACAGTTGAACAGAAGAATGTGTGCATATCAGA
>JASANR010001357.1:0-21002 GCA_030849635.1 Wallacemonas sp. MBr04 | reverse complement strand
GCGTCTCCAGCCGATGCCGCGAAGCCGCCGGCATCACCAGCGGACATGGCGCCCATGAGAACAGCCAGTGTCGCGACATTGACTTTCTCGAAGTCCGCCTCACCTTGATTGATGAGCTTGCCGCCGTACCAGTAGCACAGGGCAAAGGCACCATAAAAGACGAACTGCGAGCAGCCGTACAAAATGGCGACCAAGAAGTTTCGGCGATACCGCTTTTTGCGATCCTTGGCCAAGAATGCGGTGAGCTCCGCGACTCGGTTAGGACGCAGGTTAAAAGAGATCACGGTGCGCACATTGGACAGCGCCTCCGTGACGATGGTGTCATCGCGGTCACCGGCTTTCTCCTTGTTGATGCCCACCATCATCTGCTGCTGCATGTAGGAGCCCAAGAAGATAAGCGGCAGACACGCCAGTGTGACGCACGCGATCTTCCATTGGTAGCAGTACGAAATGATGAGCCCAACGATGGCCGTGCAGGCGGTTTGGATCTTGACGCCGACAGCGAAGCCGCAGAGCTGATGAATGGCCTCGCAGTCGCCGGAGAGCATGCCGGCGAGCGTGCCGGCGTCGCGGCCCTTGGCGTCGAAGAAGCTCATGTCCTGCCGCAGGATTTGCTTGAAGAGCATGACGCGCAGACGCGTGGTCAGGTGCTCGCCCGCGTAGCCGTAGAAGAACTGCAGGAGCCACCCGCCAAGCACACCCACTGCGATGGGCGTGAAAAGCGGGGCGTAGAGGTTCATGTCACTGCGGAGTTTTTGTTCGTCAGCGGTGATCGTGTAGTTGGCCAACGAGTTCAGGAGCTTGCCGAGTAGGATCGTATTGATCGGCGCCACGCTTCCCGCCACAAGCGAGCCCAAAACACCGAGAACACCCGCCCACCAATACTTGCGGTTGATGGTGAGCAAGCGTGTCATGCTCACGTTTGTGCGGTCGATCTCCCAGTCGGCCAGCTCGTCCAGAGGGACCTTCTGACGCTCCGTGCGCGGCACCTCCTCATCCAGCCGCGCCAGCTCTTCCTCGTCCAGGTACTGGTTCAGGCGATCGTCGTCGACCTCATCACCGTTGGCGTTGTCCACGATGAGGCCGCCGGGGCCACGCTCTGCGCCGTCGGCCTGGTCCTTCTTCTTGGTGTGCACCACACCCTGCGACTGCGCCATCACCGCGAACGCACCACCGNCACGGCGCCGACGGGTGTGTCGTACTGGTCGGGCAGCGCCATGATGGTGTCGTGGATGCTGGCCTGCTTGCACGCCTCCATCACCTCCTCCAGCGTCGCGTCCGCGCGTCCCACGCGCACGTTCTCCAGCATCGTGCCCGCGAACAGGTTCGGCTCCTGCGACACGATGCCGATCTGGTCGCGCCACTGCATGAGGTCGAGGTCGCGCATGTCGTGGCCGTCCACCAGCACGCAGCCGCCGGTCGGGTCGTAGAAGCGCTGCAGCAGCCCGATCATGGACGACTTGCCGCAGCCGGACGCGCCGGAGAAGGCGACCTTCTGGCCCTTCTTGATGGTGAGGCAGAGGTTGGTGAAGAGCACCTGGTCCGGCCGCGCGGGGTAGGAGAAGCGGACGTTGCGGAACTCGATGCTGTCGTAGAAGCCGGTGACAGCCTCGCCGGGCTCCTCCACGTCGATGAGCGGGATTCGATCGATCGTGTTGAAGAGTTCGTAGGCAGCAGCGCGTGCTTCTGTGAAGGCCGAGAGACTGGGGAAAAGAAACCCAATGCCCATACTCCCCATCAGCACGGACAGAAATGTGGCAACGATATCGCCAATGTTCGTACGGCCCCAGAGAATCAAGTAGTAGGCAAAGAAGAACACGACCATATAAGTGATTGTAATGAGAAACAAGGTCAGACCGACGGAGAGGACGTTCATGAACTCGCGCTTCATGCCGGGCTTTTCAGACAGCCTCACCGCAGCATGGAATCGATCGACTTCGTAGGGTTCGTTACCAAATACTTGAACGGTGCGGATGTTCTCCATCACCTCTGTCGCGACGGCACCGGCAATAGCGAACTGCTTACGCGTCGCGGTGGTCGCGCTGGCGAGGGCCTCGCCTGCGAGTGCGCCAGCAATCGCCACAAACGGCATCATGCCCAGCATCACGAGTGTCAGCTCCCAGCAAAAGACGAAGCCAAACACAAAGCCGAAGATACCCATGCAGCAGTTGAGGACACCCTGGGAGAACTTGTCGTTGATGCCGTTTTGCATGACGCGTGTGTCGCCGGTCATGCGGGCGGTCAACTCACCTGCTTTGTGCACATCGTGCCATCCCACTTCCTGCCGCAGGACGGCACTGAAGTACAATGCACGCACACGCGAGACCTGGCGGACTGCGGCGACGCACCAGGTGCTGACGTGAACCATGTACGCGACCATCACGCCGATGCCAATGTAGACCATGATGAGCGCGGACTCCGCGGCTGCAGTCTCGGGGTCGGACGTGATGAGGTCGTTCATGAGGCGGCCCAGCGCAAAGGAGAAGGCCGGCATGCCTGCTCCACCCGCTGCAGCACAGATGGCGCCGACAATCATGAGAACCTTGTCCTTTCGGTCCGCGAACTTGAAGATCTTGCGTGCACCAATGCGTGGTTTATCGGCTGCTTCACCGCCTTGCTTGTCCACATCGAACTCTTCCATTTCATGGCCGGTGTGGATGGGCTCGTTATCGCCAACCAACACTTCCTCGCCGTAGGGGATATTTGGGGCTGTGTCTTTGGCGATCAGCTCGTACACATCCTCGTTGTTTTTGTGTGCCATTGCGAGTGGCTAGGAAGCAATAGTACTCAAGGAATTTGTTGTGCTGTCCCACTTTTCCTCCTCTGGTTACGTGGTATTGATTTACGAGTTTGGTTTGCGGAGGGCGACAACAACAAATATACCAAAGAGCAAAAGAGCAAAAAAAAGGTGATAATAAGAAAAAAACAGAACAGAATGGAAAGAGAAATAAGGCTCAACGTCGTGCGGGGACGCGTGGGCTACGTGAGGCAATGACAAGAGTGGAGTTGAAAGTTTGAGAGAGGTATGTGTGTGTGTGTGGGGGGTAAATGTAAAGAGAAGACGCAGTAAGCGGGTCGTGCAGCGAAGCAGGAAGGTGGAGCGAGTAGCGAATGCCAATAGACACACATCACACACGTGAGCTCGACTGAAGCTGCTACGCATGCGGTTCCTTGGCCACGCTTTCTTTCAACATCTCCACAATGGAGCTGTTGACGCCGTTCTGTTCCCTCCTTTTTTTCGCAGGGTAGTCAGATACCACCCTAGGGGGCCGCAGTGACTGCAATATCAGCGTGGTGGTGCGCCAAGATCAGCCGGACACTTTTGTGACGGGTCGATGTCGTCCCGAACACCCACGCACACACGCAAATGATGAATGATGCCTAACGCACTGTGTGGTCACGTGTCCTTGAGAAGCAGTGTCGGTTCCAGATCTTCCCTCTTTTTCTTTTTTGTGTCGGCGTTTTCGTTACTTTGAGTCCATCGATAGTCAGAGGAGACAGCCACATGCTTGCACTTCACCATAAAACATAACATAAAAAAGAAAACGACACACCAGAGAAAGAGAGAAAGAAAAAGTGTGGACAACAAAAGTGTGGAAGCCAAACAAAGAAAAAACGGCGATAGTGATGCGAATTACCAAAAAAAAAGCGATATAGAAACACGTTGTGGCAAAGACGGCGAGAGGATGTGGGATCAAACGGACTTACGATCTCACACGAGAAGCAATTGAAGACGCAACAGTAGCCACACTGCAAAACAGCAAACAAAAAAAACACAAGGGAACGTGCACGTTCCAAGCAAGAAGACAAAACCACTCGAGCTGGGAAAGGAAAGCAATGTCGTGACAGGCCGGATTTACTGACTTTTTTGTTCCTGTCTTCCATCAGCAACAGTTATCTTTTCCTTTGGCAATACCTTTCATTTCGAGTTTGACTATTTTTCTTCTTCCTCCTCTCACGCTCAATCATCATGATACGAAGCAATTGATACGTTGCTTCCTCTTTCTTATTTCAGGGAGGAGGAATGTTCAAGCACACACTTGAGTGGTTTCAGTGTTTTTTTTTTGTGTGTGTTTCACCCACCACTTCATGGGGGCATAAGTTTATTTTGATTTTTTCTCTTACTGCAGCGCTCAAGAAAAGAGGTCAGCAAATGGGTCCTTGCGAGACGCCTTTGGGGCATCACCGTTGTTGTTGTTGTTGTTGTTGTTGGTCGGGGCGGCCATACCCTGCTGCTGCTGGCCTGGAGGCGGGGCCATGAAGTTCATCGTCGCAAGGTTGGGCTGCTGCTGCTGCTGCTGGGACGGCTGACCTCCGCCAAAGCCACCACCGTAGTTCCCCTGGGGAGCCATCGGCGCGCCGGAGGAGCCAGCCCAACCACCAGCGAAGTTGTTGTTGTTATTGTTGGCGTTCATGTTCGGGTTCGCACCCCAGCCGCCGCCGTACTGAGGCATGGTGTTGTTGTTCATTTGACCTCCCATGTTCGGTGCACCAGAAGCCCAGTTGCCGGCCATCGCGAACGGCTGCTGCTGCTGCTGCTGCTGTTGCATCGGCGGTCCGCTGAAGAGATCGTCAGCGCTAAACTGATCCTTCTGCGGCTGCGGTGGCTGTTGAGGCTGCTGTCCCTGCTGCTGCTGTTGCTGCTGAGGAGGCTGGGCGAAGGGGTCCAGGGCGGACGCAGGGGGCTCAGCAGAGGCCGCCGCGGGTGGTGCCGCCGGACCCGCGAAGAGATCGTCAAAGACGTCCTTCTTGGGCTCTTCGGCCTTGGCGGCTTGCGCGGGTGGGCTGGCGTTGTTGGCGCCGCCGCTGCTGGCCTCGTTCGGGCGACCGGCGGCTGCCTTGGCCGCCGCCCAGGCCTCCTCCTGCTCCTTGATGATCATCGCGCGGTACTGGGCCATCTCGGGATCGTCGTCGTCCTCGCCGCCAAGCACCATCATCGCCTCACGCGCGGCATCGTCACCACCCGGGCGGGCACCACCACCACTGCCGCTGCCGCCAGTCGTGTAGGCACCACTGGGTGACGGCGTGGGAGAGCCCGAGTTGACGCCGCCCGTGTTGGTGCGTGCAGGGGCACCACCGCTGGCGCCATCGAGCTGCTCATGCGCGAGGTCGTCGTCGTAGTGCACAGGCGGGGCCTTGGCGGGGACATCGCGGTTCATGACCTTGACGTCCTGCTCCTCCCAGCCTTCGGGCCACTCCGTCTTGCTGAAGATGAAGGTGCCGAGGTGGCGGCTGATGTCCTCGTCGAAGCGGAGGAAGTTGGTGAGCGCAAAGACGTCCCAGCGCTCATCGGGGTTGGGATCAAGCAGGTGTTCGACCGCCACGCGGAGGGAGCCGGTGTAACGGCCATCCGAGCCGGCGGGGAAGCGGACCTTTGGGTTGCCACTGAGCGCCATGTTGGTCGGCTCAAACGGCAGCTTCAGGTACATCATGTAGTACAGCAGCACGCCGAGGGACCACATGTCACTCTTCTCGCTGATGCGGCGCTTGCTCCACGGGTCCGCCATCTCGGGCGAGCGGAAGCCAGGGTTGGTGTGCAGCTCGATGTCCGCGATGGCCATGTTGGCCTCCTCGCGGGACTCGCACTGATACGCCTCGGTGGTGGCGTTGCCAAAGTTGGTGAGCTTGTACGCAGCGGGGCCAGTGAAGTTGTTGTTGATAAGGATGTTCTCAGGGCGGATATCACGGTGGGCGACGGGGGGCTGCTGCGTGTGCAGGTAGCCCACCGCGCTGGTGATCGCCAACAGAACGTGGCAAATTTCGCTCTCTGACAGACGCGTGCCGGCACCCGCGCCGGTGCCACTACGAATACGGCGGTACAGGTTGTTGCTGCAGTACTCCATCGCGATCGTCACACCGAGCTTGCCCTCACTACGCGACACCTCAGCGTGGAAGACGCGCACGATGTTCTTGTCCTTGATGCGCGTGATGATCTCGATCTCCTTGTGGGCCTCCGTGATCTGATCAATACGGTACATGGTGCGCTTGATCGCCAGGTGGCGCGGGAATTCGCTGAAGCGCGGGCTGTTCTCGGCGAGGTACACGGAGGAGCCGCCAATGTCCTCGGTGTGCTTCTGGCGACGGCGTGTGGTGGCATACGCGGCGGGGACGTCGCTGACCTTCTGGAGGACGCGGAACGGCTTGCCCATCATCGTGATCGTCTCGGTGCCATCGGCGTGGTATTGCTGCACCTTGTTCTTGGACGAGAAGCCCTTGTCCTTGCGGCTTGGATGCGGGAACATGGGATTGCGGAGTGTGAGTGGGGGGTACTTGTGTTTTTTTTTGTGTATATATATGTGCCTCAATGCACTATATCAAAGCTAGCAAGAAAATTGTTTGGGTGGGGAACTGACAAGGCGGCGCCGGTGTCAGAGCAACACGATAGAGGGGGCGAGGAAGGAAAAACAAAGGAAGGAAAAGAGTGCAAGAACAAACAAACAAAAAAAGAGCGCGACGAGAGTGGATCACAGAACGTACAAAATGTGAATAAACTTTGCGAGGGGGAAGAAGAAAGAAGGAGAAAAACAAAACCTAAAAATACTGATGCCAAAGAAACACACACGCACGCGGAGGGAAATAGAATGAAGGAAGCAGATTGGGAGGAAAAAGGAGGAGAGAGAGAGGGAGGTAGACGAGTTGTGCATTGGGTTTCACTCTCAGCAACAGATTCATGTGTGAGTGCAGTGGGAGCTGCGTCAGAGGAGGTGCAGACTGCGTCAAATAATTCACGAGGACCACACGACTGAGAGACCAAAAGAATCCAGAGACATTTTTTCGCAACGCTGTCAGTCCACTCTTCCGTATTCACGAATTCAGAAAAAAAGACGAGGGAGCAGAACACACAGCTGCAACAACAGGACTTTTTTTTTTTTGTGCCAATTCACACTTTGGTGAACAGCGTGATCGATTATAACATTCTGTGCGCCAGTCGCCGAACGACATTTTTAGCTCGGTCCAACGTCTCGTTCACTTGGAACAGACAGACGACCAAAGAGGACAGAGATAGCTATCCCCATTTTTCTATTTGCAGTGTCTTTTTTTGTTTGCTTTTGTCCGAGGGCCACAGCTCACTGCGGGGGCAGCAAACCCGAACGTCGAGTCGGAGACGGCTCCAACTCATCTGAATCCTCACGAGAGAGCTCTTCGTTGATGACTGCCCTGTCGGCATCCAAGCTGGTGTTGTGCATAAAAGCCGACGGCGGTGGCGGCCACTGGTGCCGGTCCCGCGGCGTGCGTGCGCCACCCACACTGGCACGGCCTTCCATTGGTGAGGTGCCGTAGGCTATCGTGTGCGGCTGCGGCACCAACGTCGCGGTGCGGGCCCGTGTGAGGTGGGGTGTGTAGCTCGTCTCGCTGGATGCCGCGGATGCCGAACCTGAGGCACCGTAGGGAGCCGCGAAGCCGCCCGCCAGCATGGGATCACGCACACCACCAGAGGCGGCCATCGACGTCGTGGTGGCGGTGGTGGCAGACGCGGGATACACGAGGCGCCCCTGAGGACGATTTGCCATCACAACGACATCATCAACACCACCGCCGAGTCCACCACCCTCACTGGCGAGAACCGATGAAATATCGGGGAAGTGACCCCCTGCATACCGCATCGGCCCACCTGGAGGCATTGTGGTCGTGGCGGTCGTCACCGGCGATGCAGAAGGGTACGATGGCCGCACCGCCGACGGACTCGGGTTTGTCGTGGCTGCCGGCGAGCGCCAGCTGCCGCGCACGGAGGACGGACTCGCGCGGAGATCGCTGGAGGTGGTGGCGCGCATCGGTTCACTCGGCGATGCCGTCGCCGTGGTCGTGTGGACGGTTGACCGTGGTTGGCCATCCCAGGAGAGACCACCAGCCCCACCACCGCCACCACTTCCGAACTCACCGACTGAGGATCCGCTGGGACCACCGGCTCTGCCCGGTGTGCGCGTGTGCGTGGGGACGGAGCCGTAGGACAACACCGTGCTGCCACCGGCGCTACCCGCTGTGCGTGGCCCACCCACGCTGACGGCGACACGCTGGTGCCGGCGCTGTATCTCCGCGAGGCGCCGAGCTTCGACAAGCTCCAACTCGGCCACATCATCGGAGGTGCCGACCTCAAGCCGCGTGCCGTTTCGATGCAGCATCGCTTTTTCTGTGGGTGTGTGTGTGTGCGTGTGTCTCTCGTTCGGCAGTCGCTCACGGACTGGTGGACCGACTGACAGGATGAAATCGTTTCTATGGAAGTCGCTACTCAGAAGAGAGAGAGAGCGTGAGTGTGTGTGGCACAGCAAATCTATGAATGTTCTCGGTACGTATGTGAGTGCGTGCGTGCGCTTCGTTTATGGACAAGAGAGAAAAGAGAAGGAGGGAAGAGCGGATCAGAGATGAGGGGCCAGAGATCGTCTGTTTGTGTGACGGGGTGCAGCGGATACGATGCAATGCAGACCCAGCGTCACGAGCGTGCTTGACGCGGTTCAACTGTATGGCTCTCCATTTTTTGGCAACTCATTTTTTTTTTGTGTGTGCTGTTTCGTTGCGACCAAATCACAAGTAACGGCACATATATATATATATATATATATATATATATCCATCCAGGATTCGTATCAGATGCTGGATTAACAGAGAGAGGGGGACACAGCCGTGCTGGTGGGAGAGTATAGTGAGGCCAACTTCCCAGTTGCTCTTTTTCTCGCCATCATCGCTGCCAATCCAAAAAGATTTTTTCGTTTTTTTTTTTTTTGAACAGGTGAGACGCACAGTGGATCACGGCATCCACATCAGCATGTGCATTTACAGTCACAACGGCTGACTGAACAACAAAATGAGCAACGCAATCATTGCCCTCTCACACACACAACGGACACACTCACACGGACAAGAAAAAAAACATGCGGTATGTAACTAACCTTTGTTTGTTTTATGACGAAACCCAAAACATCCTTTTTGCCTGTTTATCCTTTTTCACTCAAGTGTTTTTGCTCACATCACCAGTATCCATTTTTCTGGTAAGGTAACAGAACAACAACAATAACAAGAACAAGACCAATAAAAACAACATCAACAAATCATTCACCATCACAAAAAAAACAATAACAACAGCACGCGAACGACACACTCGTTGAAGGGATTAGAACAAACTAGAGTCCGTGCCAGCCGACGGCATCGACTTCTGTGTGCTCAGCGTCTCAACCGTACGCGACTCCGCAGACTTGTCATCCGCTGGCGCGACGGGAGACGCATTCGCACCGGGCGCGGCAGCAGCACTACCACCACCTGCGATCACACGAGCCGCGCCAACACCACCGCGACGCAGCTCAGCTGTCACTGAGGCATGCAGCTGGCGGCGTGCGGGCATGGCCGGCGACGCAACGGAGGCCGGAACCGAGCCAGCCTGACCACCACCCGCCTGTCGCTCAGGCAGCAGCTCCATCCCGGTGGAAACTTCGGTGTGGATCGGACGCTGCGCGAGGTAGCGGCTCTGAAGGCTGTCTCCACCGTAGGCAAAGGTCTCCTCGACCATGCGCATTGGCCGCCCGTTGCGCTCAAAGAAGAACTGAAAACCTTCCTCATTGGCGAGGAGATCGGTCGGCGCACGACGCTGCGGGTTCCACGCGACGCGCACGTTCTCACTCGCCATGGCTGGCTTCGACTTGCGCAGGTACGTCAGCGGCACCTCCTCGCGTGCCTGGTGGACGGCGCTCAGCTGCTCCAGCCAGTTCGCGGCGCGCTCGACGTAGGCGGACCGCTCCTTCGCCATCATGTCCTTCTTGCCATGCTTGAAGCGAGCCAGGCGCAGCACCGTCGCGACGTTGATGTCGGAGAAGAGTTCGGTGAGCCAGGCCATGGCGGCCGCGCCGTCCTTGCCCGCTGCCGACTGCGAGGGGTCCTGCAGAGGGCTGCGACTGCACCACGAGGCACCGCCATCCGCAAGGCTCTCCTGATACCGCGCGTAGACGGCGGCCGCGACCTGTGGCGCCACAGCCTCCGCGCTCTTCACGACGCCCATCGCCTTGAACACATCAGGATCGAGCCGGATGCTGTTCCCCTTCGCGAGCGCGTCCTGCATCAGCTGCCCGACACGCACCTGCACGTCACAGTCAAGCAAGCTCGCCTCGTCGAGGTAGCTGTACAGCACACGCGCCTCCTCCGTCGCATTGTGGTCGAGGAGGAACTCCAGCGCGGAGACGGTGATGCGGAACGACCAGATCGGGTCCACCTCGCTACGCACCACGATGTTCTCGTAGTAACGCCCGCGCATGGTGTTGTAGACCCACATGACACGCACGCGGTGCTTCGCCGCGATCGCGCAGCGCATGAGGTTGAACAGCACCTCGCCATCGCGCGCCACGTAGAACAGCTTGCTGCTGCCGTCCTCGAAGATCGCGACGGCGTCAGCGAGCTTGGCACCCGGCACACACGCAGCGGTCAGGGCGCGGTAGACAGCCACGGGCGGCACCGTCGTCACACGGCGGTACTCCTCGCACGCGGCCTTGAGGTGGCCACGCTGCGAGAGACGCACGATCTTCTGCATCAACGGCGCCTCGTGCACAGAGACGGGCACCGTGCCGTCGCGATTCAACTGCGTCGACCGGCGGAAGTACTGGTCTTCCTGGGCGAAGGGGCTGCGCCGCAGCCACCGGTAGATGCGACCGCGGCAGTCCAGGGTCGCCGCGTTGAGGCCGACGCGATTCGGATCCTCCGGTGTGATGTTGTCGTGGTCAACCACGGCGGGCTTCTGCACACGGCCAATGTACGGGTCGTAGCTGTGGATCATGTCGTGCGTCACGCGGTGGCCATTGCGCGCGCTCATCAGCGACACGGGCGTCACCAGTGCCTTGGAGCCAATCGAGATATCCGGCATGTACTTCTCAAGCTCGTGCTTGGGGATCATGGAGATGGTGTTGTCCTCCAGCGCGTGCGTCTTCTCCACGCTGTAGCCGCTGTTGTAGTTGCCAGGTCCGGTGCGGTAGCGACCGCCGCCCCAGAGAGTCGCGAGGTCGGCCTCATCGAGGTTGGCGCGGCCGAAGCGGCTGGGCTGCCACGGCACGCGTGGGCGTGGGATGTACTTGAGGATCGCAGTCGCGCTGGGGTGACCCGCGGGGCGGCCCTTCGTGAAGACGCCCGTGACAGACATGATGACAAGTGATTTTTCAAACAACCGAACAACGGCAAAAACACACAAAAAAAACAGACAAACCCAAAGAGGAAGAAAAAACAACTAAATTGAGTAAAACACACACGCACCTACTGAGACCGAGTACGGTTGCAGAGCCAGAAGAGAAAGGATGAGGAGATAAGAAAAAAACAGAGCGTGATATGAGAGAGAGCATGGGAGTCAGAGTAAAGGCAAAGAGAAGGAGCGAGCAACAACAACACGACGTTCGTGAGCTCAACACATCCGTCACACCGACATGGACACCCGAGACGAAGGCGAATCCGCTCCCCGTGCCACGTTGCAAACAATAAATGGTGATGCGTCACTGTCATGTGAAGGTGTGGCCCACATGTGCGTTTGTACCAAAACACGTTCACTCACAAAGCACAGTCGAAGGTTGTTTCGTTCGTTCTTTTTTCTTTTTTTTTTGTTTGTTTGGCTTGCTACATGAGATTTTGACACACAATGTGCTCGTCAACCGTTTTCCGCCTGTTGTTACCTGTTCTGCGTGGTTCATCACCACACATTACTGTCACCTTCTCCCGAGCCAGCCATGCGTGCAAAGTAGTCTTGCGCTCGGAGCGGCTCAGCGGGAGCGGTCTGACCACTCGCGCCGCTGCGGTTACGCGTGCTGACTGACGGCGGCGCGGCGATACGCCGTTGAAAGTCCTCCAGCGCATCTTCGGGGTTCTGCGTCGAGGCCGCACCAGTCGTCTCTGGCGGCCTGTTCGTTGCGCTGGCCTCTGGGGCGAAGGCGTCGTAATAGTTCGCGCGCATCGCCTCCTCCTCGTTGGCCAGCATCGACTGGATCTGCTGCGGGGTCGGCGGAGCGTAGCCGGTCTCGGCCCCCTCCATCTCTGCGGCCAGCGTCTGGCGCGTTGGGACGGCACTGCCGGGACTGCTACCGTCACGGCCCGCCTGCTCGGCGTCATCCGCGGTCGTGTGGGCGGGCTCGGACGGTTGGGGTGCCTCCGACTTCTTTTTCTTTTTGATGTCCGTCGACGCGTTTTCGTCAACGTGGGGCCGCGGAATGGCGGTCTTGGCAGGGTCGCACGTCAGCTGAAGCGGCACGCCAGCAGCACCTGCCCCCTTCTGCTCGCCGGACTGCCAACAGAGCGCAGAGTAAGCGCTGAGACCGTACAGCGCGCGCCAGTGCGTGGCGTAGACCACGGCACGAATCCGATCCAAGCGAGCGAGAAGCGCCGTGTCCGGCTGCGCGCGCAACTCGTCAGCCGCGTTGAGTCCACTTGGCGGGCGGAGCAACACATCCTGTGGAGCTGTCGTTGCAGTGGCGGTTGCTGCTGCCGCTGCTTCTGCTGTGGCATTCGCAGACGCCTTTCCCGGCTCCTTGTTGTCTGTCTGGACACTTGGCGGGTTCGAACTCTCGGCCGGCGTCGCGGGGGACGTGGGTGTCTCTGGCGGTTTCTCATCCAGCTTGCGCAGAAGCGCCGACATGCCCACCTCTGCCCCGTTCCCGAGCAACGGGTCCGCGTCACCCCTGCCTCCCAAGACGCGCGGTGTCGCGACGCCCATGACCTTCTTGCGGCGCGACACGCTCACCGCCACCGCCGCATTCATCCGCTCACGCGACTCGCCAGAGACGTTGTAGCCAGAGCCGCGCAGCGTGGCGACGGTGGACGCTGCGACCTCAATCACAGCCGCTGCTGTCTGCACCTCTGACGAGTTGTCCATCACCTGCACCAGACTCGCCGCTGTCTCTGCAAGCTGACGCGCCAAGGCATCAGAAGAGCCGCCGGTCGCGACGCGGCCTTCCGCCAGTCCCTTCAGGTTGTAGTAGAGGCGATCAAGCAGCACAGACGTCACCCAGTGCCCACCGTCAAGGGAGAGAGAGGCGAGGGTGGTCTGCAGCCAGTGCGTGGCCTCCGCGCCGCCGCCGCCGCCGCCGCCGCCTGCCTTCGCCGAGCCACCGAGAAGCGCCAAGGCGTGCGTGACGGCACTCTGCAGGAAGCCAGTCGCCCCACCACCACCGCCCTTCTGGCTGCCCTCCGACACGCCTGACGCGACACCGGCCCAGAGATCAGACGGTTGGAAGACGATGGGGCAGTACAACAGGACCTCACCCACAATCTCCGCCGTGTGGGACCCACCACCCCCACTGCCGGCCGGGCCGACAAACGGGTTCGCGGCCATGCCCAGCACGCGGTGCACAGCCGCCTCACTGCGGTCACGCTCACCGTCGTTGAGGGCGTTGACAAGCACGTACGACTGCATCACCAGGAGCCACCACCGCTGCAACGACAGCCGTGACTGGCGCAGCTCCTCCGTCTCGGGCGGTCGGGCGGTGCTCTTGGCGCCGGCTGTGCGGCGTAGCGCATCGTCGTACGCTTTGGCGCGACGGCATTCATGCGCGAGGCAGACCGTGACGGAGGAGAGGGGCACGGTGGCCAGAACCTGCGCCGTGGGAAGGTCACCCCCGAGCAGCGATGCCACCTGCTCCCCTTGAGCCGGTCCCGTGATGACCGCCGCCGACTCCTCCAGCTCACTGTTCAACGCCGCAAAGGTGCCGCGGATCGACGCGGTCAGCAGCACCGAGGACGTAATCAGCTGCGTGATGGTGCGGGAGACGTCCGTGGCGTGCATGCGCACAACGGCTGCGCGGAGGGGATCCGTGATGTCCATATTCTGCACAATTGACCAAGAAGGCGACGACGACGACGACGCGCCGGCGTTCACAGCGACGCCGCCTTCAGACACCCACGCCGGCACACAGGAAAAGACCTGGCGACGTTTCTCCGCAAGCTCCTCGCGCCGACTGTTCTGTTCCATGAGATGAAGCACGTCGCGACGGTGGCTCTCCGTGGTGGCTGCCTCGGCCGCTGCCGCCACAACACTACCAGCGTTGCCATTCGCGGGCCCGCGCGGAGAAGAATGCCGTGGCTTCTGCTGCTTCGTCTGACTTCCTGGCACGAAGACGACGACGCCATCGGCACCCTCGACCGTCAGCTGCGGCGCGCCATGCCGGGCAAAGACAGACTGCGTGAAGCGTTGCCGCGAGCGCTCCGTGTGTGCCAGGAGAGCCGCGAAGTCGCCGTACTGCACGACGACGCGCAACGCCATGATGCCTTGCGTCGCGGCCGCGGCATTGGCACCGATGCGACCGAGTGGAAGAGGCGGCACCGCCGGCTGCGCCCCTTGCGCACCGGAGGCGGTGCCACCGTCTCCTTCGCTGTCTTCTCCGTTGTCCGCCTGCGTTGTTGTTGCCGGGGTAGACGACGTGTCACCAGGCTGCGAGACGGAATACCGAATCCCCAGTGGCACGCAGTTGTTGATGGCCGGGCACAGAGACGTGACATGACCACTTGGGTGGATCGCGAAGAGCTGCCGGAAGCGCTGCACGAGCACGAACGGCACAACGTTGGTCTCCGCGCCACCGCGACCAGCAGCCCCGCGGCCACCACCACCACCACCAACAGCCCCACCACCGCCTGGCACAACCGAGGAGATGGCCTCCGCACCAGAGGCCAGGAAGATCCACTGAAAGAGTGAAACAGGAGCCGTCGATTCATCCCAAGAGGCGCCGCGTGGGTTCGATCGTTCCGCGCGTGCCGTGCGGCGACGGCTCTGGAACACGGCGCGCTGGCCTGGGGAGAGGTTGACCATCTCTGGCGACGTGGCATGGCGATCCGCGGCTTCCTCGGCCTCTGACGCGGCGGCTTCAGCCTCCTCCTTCTCCGCCGACGCGCTGCGGCTGCCACCGGTCTCCAGCGCGGACCACGGCTTGGAGCAGAGAATGCGCTCCTTCACGAGTGTGGCCACGCCACTTCCAGGGCTGCCCGCGCCGTCCGCGGCGTCCGTGCGACGTCCAATGACGGGGAACTCGGCGATCACGAAGCCATGGCGCCGCGACGCCGCCGAGACGAGCACCGCGCTGCCGTCTGAGGAGAGCGTGGCGGTGAGCTGCAATGGGCCGGCGCCGCTGTCGCCACCACCCCACGTCGGCAACTCCACCGCAGCTTGCGGCATGAGATGCAGCTCACCATCGGCAGTGCCGGTACTGGTACCGTTGTTGTTGTTGTTGTTCTGGTCGCTCCCAGCACCCATACCGTAGTCTGACGCGGACGTCTCTGACGCAAACAGCATGCGACCGTACGACGAGGACGAGACCACGTACCGGCTGCCACGCTCCACCGTCGCGAGTACTAGCACGTTGCTCTCCTCGTAGTACAAGAAGAGCTGACTGATGAGGGAGGCTTCTTGCGGCCACGTGCACCGCATGCCACCCACGCTTGGCAACGCGAAGATCTGCGTCGGGTTTTGGTACGCCTTGTTCTGGATGTCCACAAGCTGTGGCGCAGACCACATCGGGGCCGCGCTGTCTTCTGCGATGGAGAAACGCTGCAGGACCAGCTGCTTCGCACCGGTCGACGGCGCCCAGAGCGACCACACGCACGGCACCACCTGTCCATCGTTTGTGAGCTGAAACGACGTCGACAAGAGCTCCTTCTCCGCTCCGGCCTCAGCGTCGTTGCCGTCGAGAGACGGAAAGCTCGGCACAGGCACTTCGTACACACCCGCGTACCTCGCGAGGGGCGTGTCGAGCAGTGCCGCGACCGATGCCGGTGCTGTGTTTGGTGCCTTGCCCTTGCCCTGCGCGGCTGCCTCCGCGACGGCCTTGACCGCCTTCTGCACCACATCCGGCGCGGCCGGGCAGCAAAAGAGGGCCGCACGCAGGCGCGTGGTGCGCACAATGGATGCGGTGGAGGGGTCCTGCTTGGTGTCCTCCGTCGCGCCTGGGGCCTTGACAGCCGCCGTGCTTTCCATGTAGACGAGTCCGCCGACCACGAACACGTTCGACGCCTGCGCACGGGTGCCGACAAAGTAAAAGCTGTGGTCAAACGCCACGAGCGAGACCGGTGCGCTGGCCAGGCTGCACGTCACGGTGAGGACGCGGCCCGGCGAGGTGGGCGCCGACGTGGAGGAGGAGGAGGAGGATGTCTGCGTGCGCGCGTCGTTTTGACTCAGGGCGATGGTGAAGTTGATGGACTTGGTATCAATGCTGCTCGTGTCGGCCAGGACAGACGCAATGTGATAGTCCGAGGCCTCTGAAGCAGAGCCGGCAAAGCACGTCTGGCCCCATGCGGCGACGTGCGTGGGCCTGGAGAAGACCAGTCGATGCACGCCGCACGCATCCACCAGCGGGTTCATACCCGCAGCGGAGAGTGGCGACGACGTCGACGGCAGCGCACTGACGCCGTTCACATCCAACGGGAGGCGATCCTGCAACCCCCACGTCGGCAAGCGAAGCGAACGTGACACGTAGCAGGACGTTGTGGTGGCGGCGGTGGTGTTTGTGGTGGCCGTTTTACTGATGGCTGCCTTGCTCACAGGGGCCAGGTACCAGCCATAGCCACACCGCTGTGGAAGCGAACGCACGCTGCGCATCGTCAGCAGGCGTGAGGCGAGTGGCAGGACGTCGTCTTCCGTGTACTCGACGATCTGGCGGTTGCTCTGCTGAACCAGCACCGTCGAGGGCGAGCTGAGCCAGGCGTGCAGTCTCTGGAAGCACAGGCCGCCGGTGGCCGGCGTGATGTAGGCCCGCTCGCGTGGGGCGTAGCACACGGCTGCGGCACCGGGCCCGCGTGCACCACTCTCCACCGCGCCTGTGTGGCTGCGAATGCGCTTGTCCTCGGACGAGAAGGAGCAGTCCACAATCGAAAGCCGCCGTGACGTGAGCAGCGCCAGGGACAAGTTCTCGAGCGTCAGACACGTCGCGGTCGCCGTCGACGTTGCCACGACAGCGGTGGGGAGAAAGTCTGCATCAAGGATCCACGTCGGCGGGAGGCTCGTGTCGTACTTTAGTGGCTGCGCAGGCCCGAGCAACATCTGCGGCGACAAATCAGGCTGCGCGCTCTCATCAAAGTCGACAGGCTTCTGCAGCACCGCGTACGGTGTGGCCTTGACACCCCCTTGAATCCCGTACACACGCACCGCGTTTGCTGTGACGGTCATGACGATGGGTGCGAGGGGGTGGACGCGAATAAACGCCAGCGGGAGCTTGTTCGAGCTGCCCTTTGGGGTAATGATGTAGGCACCTTTGCCCGGCGCCAGATGCGACTTGTGTGGCTTCGCGAAGGGCTGGCTCAAGCCGAGGTGGCACACAAATAAGTAGTGATTTTGAATGTTGGTGTAGAGCAGCTCGGGAGCGCGACTGGCGGCCTCCATCGCCGCCACCCCCATCACGCCTGAACCGGGGATCCGGGATGGGAAATCCAATGATGACTCCTTTGGCGGGTGGCCACTCGGCTGAGGAAGCGCGCGTAAGTTTTCGTAAAGGCTTTCGCGAAGGTGCGCTGTTTTGCTGTGAAAGCGCTGATTGCACGCCTCTACGTCAGCACGTTTGGCGATCACGCAGAACAAGAGCGCGCCGAACGTTCCGACTTGTGTGATGAACTGGCTAGCGTGGAACGGGGAGCTCTTGTGGATCTCCTTGACACCGTCTACCGCGGCGAGCTGCCCAGTGGCCTTGTCGCACGCCCAGCACTGGCCCGATGCCGCGTTCCAGTACCGCAGCAGCTTGTTCTGCATCACATCGACCACGAGCACACTGTTCAAGTTCGTCACCAACACAGCCAAGTGGCGCGCTCGACCGAGCAGGCCGTCCTTGCCACTCGCGGTGGCCACGTCGGGCAGGGCGAGGTCCTGCACAAGATCCGACTCACGACCAGTCATGAAGTGCGCGTGCTGAATGATCTCCTGCGCGGCCCCGGAGGCACCACGACGCAGAGGGACCTCCAGCACACGCAGGAGGCGCCATCCTGCAGCCGGTGCGACGGCCCCAACATACGGGAAGCGACTGGCCGGATCAGCCGCCGCGGCAATTTTGGCGTCGCCCTCGAAGCAGCGATTCGCACGCTCGTGTTCTACCTGAGCGGAGATGGCATCGGTGCGACAGGCGCATAAGCAGAGATCGCCGCCCGCGAGTCCAGCAATGACGAACGGCTCTGTCGGATGAAACGCGAGCGAGACGATGCGACGATCACCTTGGAGTGACTCACGAACCCGGATTTCAAGTTTCTCCGCCATGATAAGCTGAGTGGATAATAGTTATCTTTTGCAGTATTTTTTGTTTGTTTCTCACGTGTACAACGCAGTAGTTCTGACGCACTGAAGCGAAGCGAACTGTCGCACACAACACGGTGAGGTTTGAAGAAGCTAACGATAGCAACCAAAAATAAAGTTACAGTAACAGAAAAGAAAAAAAAAAGCAAACGCTAGAGGACACAACAGCAAAATGAAAGAATACACTTTGAGTGAAAACAGAGAAAGGCCCAGCAAAGAACAAACAAAAAAGCAAAGATCCTCGGTGCAACTAGCTGCCGGAAATATTCAACCGATTCTTTTTCTCGATACAAGTTTCAGAGATACCAACAGAGGGAGAGAGGAACACAGTGGGGTAGATCAATGACGTGTGGAGTATGAAAAGAACGCGAAAGAGAGCGAGAGAAAAAGCAAACCACAGAAGTGTGAACTTGGTGCTGGGCTTTTTAGGGGTGGGGAGAGCGCTGATCCCGTGTTGGCAGAGCGATGAACATCTCACAACACCCCTTGCTTCTCTCTGCCTCTCACACACGCTCCAAAACAGCGGGACGGTGAGTACCCTTTGACAGAGGCAGTTCCGCAAGTGCGAGAGCCTGATCACACAGAGTGAAACACGCGTACGTTGGTGTCTTGATGACGTGATTCGCTTGGTCGCTTGTTTAGCATCATTCAACAGTCTTTCAAAACAACACCAACAAGAAAAAGCATTTAGTATTCGCTCTATAGAAAAGAAACAACAACAAAACACACAAGGTAGGGTGGCACGAACATGTGGACTTGCGTGACATGTTTCCCCCATCCTCGTATCTGAACAACAACTCAACAACAAGAGCACAGAAAAAAAAATAATGACAACAAACACATGCAACACAACAACAACAAGAACCAAAAAAAAATCTTCTGATCTCCGTCTTAGCTTTTCTTATTCGCATCACTCGCGCCACCACAGTATTACGGATGGGATGGCGTGACTGGGGTCATGCTAAGATCCCCTGTCAGCGGCGAGCGTGCTGGTGCGGAGCTGCCACCACGCGGGTGGCGCCCCTGGTGGCGCGAGGCTGAGTTCATGCCCTGCGCCAGCGCCGCATTCGCCGCGCGCTTCTCCGCGTCAAGCCGGGTGAGATCCTGCTGCAGCTCCTTCAACTTGGCCATGAGCTTCGTGTTGTCCTCCCAGAAGCGCGCCTTCTCCGTCTCGCAGCGTGAGAGCTCGAGCTTGATCGCGTCGCGTGTGGTCTCGCTATCGCGGACGTCGCGCTCAAGAGCCGCTGTGCGCTTCTCTAACGTGGCTGTGTGCGCCTGTGCGTTGGAGAGGGCAGCCTCACGCTCGGCTAGCGAATCTTGGACGTGAGTCAGCTGTGTCTGGGTGCGTGTCAGCTCGGACTGGGCGTGTTCGTAACGCGCCTGTGCGGTGGCACTGTGCGCCTTGTGCGTGCTCACCTCTTCCACCGCTGCAGCGAGCTCGACCTTGACGCGCGCCGCTTCGTCCACGGCGTTGTCGCGCACGCGGATCAGGCCTGACTCGCGACTCTGCATCTGGGCGAGGACGTCCTCAAACGTCTCGCAGGCTTTCAAGCCATACTGACGCACGGCACGACTGACCGGGTCGCGGCTCATGAGCTCAAGCTGATGTCGTAGCTCGCCCTCGCGCAGCTTCCAGGCCTGCTCAGCGTCACGGAGAAGGCGCACCTCGTTCTCGGATGCCTCCAGCTGCGCCTCAAGCGACTGCACACGGCGACGCAGCGCCGCCACGAGACCCGACGGCATCGGACGCTCAGGCCCGGGCGTGGCCGTGGCCACGGCGGTGTCCGTCTCGTCATCACCGTCATGCGGCACGGCATGCGCCTCCGCCCCTGCGAAGCCCGCGTCGCCATTGGAGGCGTCCAGGCGCGCGGACCGCTCTGCCTGCAGGGCCAGCTCCGCTTCCTGGCGCTCCTGGGTCGCGGTTTGCAAGCGATCGCGCAGGCGATCGTGCGCCGCCTTTTGTTCCTCGACCTCCAACTCAGCCGCGGCGAGTCGTCCAGCGAGGTTGTCCTGCTCTTGGCGCAGGACACCAACGAGGGCGGCGTTCGCGGCCAGCGCGGCGTCACCCGGGTAGAGCGCCTGCAGGAGTGACTGCGTGGAGTCTTGCATCAGGAACTGCCGTCTGAGGGCATCGAGATCATCCGCGAGTTGCATCTTGTCACGCTCGGAGGCTTGCAGCTGCTCAAGGTACATGCGCGCGTCTTCCTGGAAGCGCACGAGGTGGCTCTGAAGCGCGCTGACTTCCTGACGCAGCGTGTGGGTGAGGTCGTTGGCCTGAGACAGCTGCTGGTCACGCTGCTGGAGGGCGATGCGGGTGTCGGCGATGCTCTTTTGCCGCTCCTCCTCGTGGTGATCGAGCTGGTGCTGCAGGGTCTCGCTGGAGGCCTGGAGGCGGTTCTTCTCTTGATGCAGGTAGCGGAGCTGCGCCTGGAGATCCTCGACCTGCTGCTTCGCGTCGTCGAGGTCGCCAACGACATTTTCGTACTCGGACCGAGTCAGCATCGTCGCCATGCGCGTGTTGGCCTCGCTCAGCTTCGACGCCGCGTCATCGCGCTCGCACTCGAGGCCCCACATGCGCTCATGCAGTCCGAGATACAGCTTCTTCTCCGCCTGGAGTTCCTCGGCGAGCTTGCGCTGTTTGGCCTCCTCGAGCGCCAGGCGATCGCGCAGTGCGGCGTAGGCGGCCTCGCGGTGCTCGTCGTCGTCGCTGTCGTCGGAGTCGCACTCGGCATCGGGGCAAGGCTGGCGGTGGTCTGGCAGCTGGGTGGGAACCCCCACGGTGACTGGA
>JASANR010001356.1:0-20864 GCA_030849635.1 Wallacemonas sp. MBr04 | reverse complement strand
GGAGGAGTGTGTTGTGTGGAAGAGAAAGTGAGACCACTAGCAAGATAACAAACCAAAGAAGACTAGAAAGTGCGCTGGCACCACTACGTGAACGACCAAACGGGGAGAGTGGAAAAAACGCTGAAAGAAAACGCACAGTGTGAATCTCCTCACGCCTTCTTCCAGTCTTCCTCTCACCAAATTCCCAACCGCGTTTGCCGTCGATGATTGCGCATTCCATGATAAGAGTCACGGTCTTCTCGCGTTTACTTTTATTTTCTTACCGTGTGTGCGTTGCGCCATAAAAGGTCAGCAACATCTTTGAAGTTGTGCATTGCTTATTGTCTTTCTTTGTGTTTGGTATACTTGTTGTTGTTGTTGTCTTACGGGAGGAAGATATCCTCTCGTGGTGACACAAGTGATCACCACCATATGGGCCTCGTGTAAGAGTAGGTAATGTAACATCTGGAGAGTGAGACAGAAAAAAATTGAGGGACGCACACGCATAACTGCGAGTGCAAATAGAGGCCCATCACTCGTCGGAGTCAAAGTCACCCGAGAGTTCCAGTGTGAGCGCCCCGCGCAAGTGCGTGTTCGCGCCGTCCTCTGTCTCATAGGAGCCGTCTTCATGGATGAGTCCAAGATAGCCGAAGCCGTAGCCGCACACAGGCTCGCCATCCTCGGCTTTCCGGGTAGTGCCCTCCTCAAAGTTTGTGACATTACGGTTGAGGGACATCGCGGAAGGCGGCATGTACCGCAGCGCGCTCTGCTTGGCGCTCTTCTGCTCGTTTTGGCGCAACAGCTGCATTCGCCGTTTGGCGCGCAGCCGGCGACGTCGACACGGGGAGGAGGCGTCCTCGTCCTCACTGCCACGCGCTGGTCGGCGTGACGTGGCGGGGGCGTCGACCTTGCGCTTGCGCGAGGCAATCAGCCGCTGGACGCGCTCGTCTGCAGCGTTCTTGGGCTTGTTCGGCTGCCGTGGGACGCGTGCTTCCGTTTTGGGTGGGGGCGATGAGGATGTCGGTGCGGCGTCCGGCTGAGATACGCTTTCGTCGTCATCCGCTACCCAACCACTAATGTCTGGCGCATCGGCTGCGGCGAGGCCGCGATTGGCCCCGCCACCCTGATTCAGCTGACCACGGAGCTGAGACCGCACACCACTCTCATCGTTCTCGACAAAGCGGATGTACCTACGATCTGCTGCCGCGGCGGAATAGGTCGGTGGGAGTGGAGATGCGCGCCGCGGGAGAGCCGCATCGCTGGGCAGCCAGTTGACGTTCGCGGGTGGCAGGTTGCCAGACTCGGACTGTGGACGGCCAATGTCTGCGCCGGCTGCAGGATCAATCGGTTGGAGTCGGGGTGGGACAGACTGGCCGCGCGGCGCTTTGGTGGGGGAGTTGGTGCTTCCGGATAAGGAAATACCCATGATGCCGATTTCAGGGCCACCACCGAGAGGACCGGCGCCGTTCTGGCCGCCATGTTTATGGGGTGACCGTGATGCATCACCTGTGAGGTGCTGTTGCTGCTGCTGCTGGGTCCGTGAGGACGGCGGTTGGGTGGGACTGCTTGCGCCTGCATTTCCAGCTGTCGTCCAGATCGGTGGCGCGTAAGCGGGAACAGCAAAAAGAACCATGCCCGACGGCGCAGAGTCAATGGCAACTTGCTCGTCACTGCTTGCGAACACCTTTGCCACGCGCACGGTGCCACAAAAGCCGATCGCGTCAATGCACTTGAACGGACCCATGTTGAAAACGGCGCTGAGAATGCCTGTCAAGTGCAGCACCACCTGCACCCACTTGCCGCGCGGAATGATGAGAGGCAACTTCGCTAGACGTAGCCCATCGCTCGTGCTGCCACTTTGTGCCTCCTTGTATTGAGTGCCAACGATCAGTTTCATGCGCGCCACTGCGCTTTGACTGATTGTGAACTCCAGAGCAAAGTGCTCGCTGTTGTCTAAATGAACCTGGGCAACTAAAAGTGAGTGGGCAATAGCTAACGACGAGATCGGTCTATCATCACGCGGTAACTGAAGCTTCGTGGTGCCAACATCGCCCTTCTGGCGCAGAACGTTCGCGTGGAGGGATTTGTCCTGCTCAATGGTGATGCTCTTGCCGTTCCAAACACGCGCCTGCGCCAGAAGACTCGGCGATGGTGAGACGATTACTTGCAGTCCACGGGATGTTGCGAGTGGCATCGCACTGAGAAGGAAAACGGTTCAGAAAAAAAAAGAGAGAGATGCGCACAGACGGCTCGACGTGCCGACTGATGTTTTTGTGTGGCGGTGAAACAACAGCTATATGCGGAAACGCTGAGTACAGTGTGTGTGTGTGCGAAAAGTAGCGAAATCACATGTACATACATGCACACACCTCGTGTGCGTGTGTATGTGAAAACGACTTGACTGACCCTGGCGCGCACACCAGGAAACGAACCAGTAGCAACCACTATGTGTTCTCCTTTTTGTATTTTTTTTCTTGGCAAAATCCTTCTTGCGTGAAGAAAGCCAATGGTAACAAGAGGGGGAAGAAACGAGTACAGACACAAAAAAAAAACAGTGAAAAGAAGGAAGGAGATGGGAGAGAGAGGGAGAGAGTGAAAGTGAACGGTCACGATGTGCACCATAAAAAAAAAGGAAAAGGGAGTGTCGAGGGAATGCTGCTGCCGTTTCGCTGCGCAAGCACTGCCATTGCTGACAACACCAATTCCAAGAGGAACAAAAAAAAGAGGAGATGGAAAGGGGGTGCAAAAGTCATCAGAATGGAGAGACGACTGGCAAGAAAGTGACATCACTGTCACAAAGTTGTTCTTTATTTTGTTCTGTGCAATATTTTTTTCTTTTTTTTCTTCTTCTTACGTCCGAGACACACGCAGAAAGATCGTTCGCACACTGGAGAAACGATCCGCAGTTGGAAATTAGAAACCAACAAAGCAAACGCAATCAAATGTGGGTGACCACTGCTACCTCTTAATCGGCGTTCAGTGGGTTGGGCAAAGCGTCCTTGACGAGCATAATGTCACGCTGCTGAATAAAGTCAGGCGGCTCAAGGGTAATGATGCTGCACGTGCCTTCCTTATCAACGCAGAGGATCCCACCTCGGTTGCCAAACTCGTTGCAGTAGTTCGACGCGGAAAACACCGTGAGCAGCAGCCTCTTCTGGTTGCTGGGGAAGAACTGGTACCCCTCCTCCACAACCTGGTGAGCTCGACAGACCAGGTCCAAGTCATTTTCCTCCATGAATTGCTCCAGTGCCTGCTCGGAGAAGACAGCGGAGATGCCTCGTGAGCTACGTGCCCAGTCAACACCAGGAGGGAGATTCAGCTCGGGATCAGCCCAGAGCAAGTCGCATAGGACGCCAGAGTGGGGCACGTTGCACGGCCTCGGGTCCGGGATGTTTTCGATGCGGGTGAGTTCAGCGGAGAGCCCGCCGTGCATGCAGAAGATGGTGCCGTTGACCACAGCGGCGATCGGGAGCACACGAAACAGGTCTGCAAACACCTTGAAGAGTTTCACGCCGTAGCGTCGTTTGCACTCGTCAAAGAAGCCGTAGAGGAGCATGATTTGCTCGTCCTCATGGTTGCCTCGTAGCATCGTGAGGCGTGATGGCGCAATGATTTTCAGCGCGAGGAGCGTCGCAACCACCTCAATCGACCGTGCACCGCGGTCGACGTAATCGCCCAAGAAGAGAAACCCGTAGTTCTCCGTCTCCTCCGCGATCTCCAGACGCGCCTTGGTGGCAGTCGAGAAAATGGTGCCATTCAGAGGAGGACACCGCGCAAAGATGTTCACGAGGTCGTAGTATTGGCCGTGAATGTCACCACACACGTAGAGCGGTGATTGAACGTGCGCGACTATTGGCTCGTTTGCGAAGATGGCGCGCGCCTCCACGATAATTCGAATCAGCAGCTCCTCGGGAATCCGCTGCTCACGAGCCGTTCGGCTCGTGTAATGCTCGGGGAGAAGTTCCAAGAGCCGATACAGCACGTCGTGCTCCTTCTCAACGGAGAGTGTGTGTGAGGGGAGCGTACCAATAGTGCATTTAGAGAGGTCGACAACGTCCTCTCTCGCGCGCTTGCGTGAATCTGTCTCTTCGGTCATGACAAACAAATAGTCCTGCGGTGTATGTGTGTGAGTCAGCTGAGACCGCAAGGAGATGCGAAAATCACCGCAGGTCAAGCGTTGCTTTTCTGTTAACGAAGCGTGTCACAGTCACCGTCTATTTCTATGGTAAAAAAAAAAGTGAGCGGGTGTGTGAAGAACAGCAGCAAAAACAGCCGAACGAGACAAAACTGTTGTTCACGGCTCTGCTGGTGACGTACAAAAAGCTGCTCAGCAACTGAAAAGAGAGAGAGGGCGTGACACGCAGTGAGAGTGAGAGGAGGGAAGACGATGACCAAGTTGTGAAAGCCGATGAAAAGCAGGCAGGAGGCTGACAACGAGTGTACGTGCGACACAGTCCTATTTCCCAGTGAATGTGTTCCATCACGAGACGAAAGCCACCTGACTCAGGGAATGTGAGGTTTTGTCACGTACGCTTTTAAACGCGTGGTGTGCTCTTGCTCGGCATTTTTCCAGCCATGTGAACGATTCAGGCGGTTTTCTTTCTTTATGTTTTATCTTAGTCAGGCCAAATCGGGCGACCGCAGAACAATGTGAACTCCTCCGCTTGAGTTGCTGCTCGCGTGGTAGAGGGCAAGCGCGTTATTAAAGGGAAGCGCTGATTTACACATCGGCGGGAGGGAATAAGAGAGGCAACAGCTCAACTCTCATCATCGCCGCCTGCGACAGTGGCGTAGATGAGGCGCGGCGGCTCATCACCGGACCCGGAGGCCGATCGCTGCCGTTTCCGTGAGGTCGCCGCAGACGGCTTGCAAACGGCTTCAAATGCACGGGCCGTTTTCATCCACTTTTCAATTTTTGCCTTGACGTGCGCACTGGCCTCTAGATTTCCGTCAACGAGCACAACTCTTCCAGTAATCGCAACGCCAGACACACCTGCATCACTGGAGAGAGCAAAGAGATTCACTTTTTGCGGATTATTCAAAGGAATTTTCACCTTTCCGGAGAACGCGTTGCTTTCTGACAGCACGCACAGGGGGATGGGATGGGCGCTGGGTCTCCCCTCGCCATCGAGGAGCTGCATCAAGATCACAACAGGCGATGCGCCGCTGGAAGTGACAGAAACAGTGGTGATTTCGGCCCCAGCGATCATTGAGTGTTGCGGCGGCGTGAACTCTAGGCGCTGCTGAATGCACGTTTCGCAGGCGGTGGTGCTGATGAAGAATGGAAACGCTAACTGTTTCGCGGCATCGCGAGTGGAGCTATGGAGCGTCCGTTTGAACGGAAGAGTACCCTCGTCAAGGGTCATTTGATGTCTGGGCTAGGGTTCTAATGGGGTTCGTTTGTTCGGGGAGGGAGGGGGGGGCGCGCTGGTTGTGTGGGTATGGGTTAGGGCTCGGTGGCGGCTGCGTGCGGGGACAGCCGCGGCCCTGCCGTCCCGCCGCGCCACGNCCCGCCCCCCCCCCTCCGTCCCACGCAAGCGAAAGCACCACACCCACACACAAAACCAACCCAACCCCACCCCCAAAACCACCCCCGACAACAACCCATGCTCAACAGCTGAACAATACACAATAGACCCCTCCCCAGAAAAAAAAATGTCCTCCTCGGCTGTGTATGGCTTCGAACTGCCAGCCAAATCCATTTGCCCATTTTATCATGGGACAGATGCGTCAGAGCAATCCCACCGCTTTCTCGTAGGCACATGCAGTGCGACGTCCGACAATAAGATTTATCTGCTGGAGTACCAGGATGAGACCAAGGTCCTCGAGTGCATATCTGTCTGGTCTCAACCGCAAGAGATCACCTCCATCGCATGCTCACCGTCCGCGACGGAGCGTGGACTCGTGTCCACCGTGTCGCCTACCGAGGTGCGGATTTTGCAGGCCTCGGATAGCTTGACATCCGAGCCAAAAGTGATCCACGCCATCTCAAAGCCTGCAAAGCAGGTGCTGTGGGATCTGGAGGGACTCCAGGCGGACGTGCGCATCCTGTACAAGGACCGCATCTCCACAGTCGCTCTCGGTGGTGGCAAAACCGGCGAGGAGAAGAGCTCACATCCAATCTCCAGTGGCGATGCGGAAATTGCCGTGCTTGACCCGCACCATTCTTCGCTCTGCTTCTGCGCATGTGCGAATGGCGACATCCGTGTCATTGACTTCCGCACCAAAAAGGAAACCCGCGTCGATAGGGTGCGTCCGCATGGCTTCGGTCCCGTGGCAACGCTTGACCTTAGCCAGTCGAAGCCCAATGTTCTCCTCACAGGTGGCAGTGATGGTATTGTGAGTCTGTACGATGTTCGCGTCGGCACGGGCTATGAACTGTCGTGCCTCAATTACATCCGCGCGCACGAACACCGCGTGAACAAGGCCGTGCTGAACCCCTTTCACGACGATTTGATGCTCTCGGGCAGTTCTGACCAAACTGTCAAGCTGTGGGATTCTCTCAAGGCACCGGAGCCAGCATGCGTGGTTCGCCTCGCGGACTACGGCGACAGCGTCATGGATGTCTGTTGGAGCGGTAATGGGCCATGGGTGTACGCCAGTGTTTCTTACAACTCCAAGGTGGTCGTTGATAGCGTGCCCAGTGAAAAGAAAATGGGAATTCTCTTGGACGACAAGAAGTAACCTCGGGAGGAAAATTGTGATGATGATGCCTCACACAGGGTTCTTCTGGTTTTTTTTGGTTGTGTTTCTGTTTTCCTGCACATCACGTTTCTTGTCGCGTGTAGGTTCACCCCATATCGCTTCTTTTTTTTTTTGATTGATTGACTTGCTGTTCTCCGTGCACGTTTGTGTGTTTTTCGTCCTTGTATTTTTTTTTAATGATTGGATGTTTACACAGCACACGCTGACATTCTTTTTTTTTCCTGCGCCAGATGCAAGACTCAAACTGGTCAAGCACAACTCAGAGGCGGTGAAGGTGGAAACAGTCCAGTTATTCCAAACTGTTTTCCTGTTGCAGGTTGTCTGTTTTGTCGGGCTTCTTGCTTGTTCACGTGTCAAGCGGTGCCTTTCTCCTGCTAGGCGACACGTCGCATAATCAAGCATGTCCGATTGACTCGACTATTGTGGTGACTGTACGTATCGTTGTCATTGTGTCACTTTTTCACTCTCGCTCATGCACACTTACACAAACCAATCATTCTCCTTTCTCCCTCCTTCCCTCGACACACATACACGCGCGATAAAAAAAAACATTGTTATTGCTGGTCACCACTTTTTTTATATTAATACATACACGCACACACACTTCCTCAGCAGCAGGTTTCCACTCGCGCACATCCCAAGTGCGGACACGCCAATTCACAAGAAACATTAATTTCCAAACCAAACAAATAAAAACACGGCCATGTCTGACGCCACCGACGCTCTCCGCAAGCAGATTGACGAGCTTGCCTCTCAGATCACGGAGATCAAGAAGGCCCACGGCGCGGACAGCGAAGAATGCAAGAGCCTCGTGAAGAAGATGGCTGAGCTGCGTTCTCAGCTGCCCAAGTCGGGCAAGAAGGAGAAGGTCGTCGAGCCAAGCTACTTTGACTCTCGCCTGGCGATGGTGAACCAGCTTGGTCTTCTTGGTGCTGCGTACCCGCACAAGTTCCAGCGCGACTACAGCATTCCCGAGTTCCGTCGTCGCTTTACCCCTGAGCTGTCTGAGAACGGTCAGCAGTTGGTCGACTCCGTCTCCATTGCTGGTCGTGTCGTGTCGAAGCGCAGCTCCGGCTCCAAGTTGAACTTCCTCACCCTGCAGGGTGACATGGAAACAGTGCAGGTCATCTCCACCCTTGGCGATTACGAGCCCGAGAGCGAGTACGCCGAAATTCACAACCGTGTGAAGCGTGGTGACATCATCGGTGTCGTCGGTCACCCGTCCATCTCCAAGACTGGCGAGTTCTCCATGAACGCGACCAAGATCACCCTTCTCTCCACGTGCTTCCACATGCTTCCGGATGAGCACTTTGGTCTCACGTCGATTGAGCAGCGTAGCCGTCAGCGTTACCTCGACTTTATTGTGAACCGCGGCAACATTTCCACGTTCATCCAGCGCTCGCGCATCATCAAGTTCATTCGCAAGTTCTTCGATGACCAGGGCTTTATCGAAGTCGAGACGCCGACGCTGAACCAGCTTGCTGGTGGTGCCGCCGCCCGCCCCTTCATCACGCACCACAACGACCTCAACCAGACCATGTACCTCCGCATTGCCCCGGAGCTGTACCTGAAGGAGCTGACTGTTGGTGGTATGGATCGCGTGTACGAGCTCGGCAAGCAGTTCCGCAACGAGGGTATTGACCTGACCCACAACCCCGAGTTCACCAGCTGCGAGGCGTACGTGGCGTACTGGGACTACCACGACTGGATGGAGGCGACTGAGGATCTGCTTTACAAGCTCGCGATTGAGCTCCACGGCTCGCCGATCGTCAAGTACGCCCCCAAGGACTCCGAGGGTAACCCGCTCCCCGAGACGACGTTCAACTTCAACAAGCCCTTCAAGCGCCTGCACATTATCCCCGAGCTGGAGAAGCGCCTCAACATGTCTTTCGAGAAGGTCGATTTTGAAAGCGAGGAGGCCGTGACGTTCCTCATTGATCTCTGCCGGAAGCACAAGGCCGAGTGCAAGCCTCCGTTCACCGTGCCTCGCCTGCTCGACGCGTTGATCGCCGAGTTCCTCGAGCCCGAGTGCCACGACCCGTGCTTCATCTGCGACCACCCCCGTGTCATGTCGCCCCTGGCCAAGTGGCACCGCGATGATGTGCGCCTCACCGAGCGCTTCGAACTGTTCGTCAACAAGAAGGAGCTTTGCAACGCGTACACTGAGCTGAACAACCCCATCGTCCAGCGCGAGGAGTTTGTGAAGCAGATGAAGAACCGTGATAAGGGCGATGACGAGTCCATGGAAATCGACGAGGGTTTCGTCGCCGCACTTGAGCACGCTCTGCCACCCACAGGCGGTTGGGGTATGGGCATTGACCGTCTCGTCATGTTCTTGACGAGCCAAGCGAACATCAAGGAGGTGCTTCTGTTCCCGGCCATGAAGCCTGAAGGCAAGAACAGTATTAGCTACCCGCCGGGCACCATGCTCAACGGCCAGGGTGTCCCACTCATCCACTAAGAGGAGCGTCTGTGTACGCGGGTATGTGTATGTGCGTGTGGCGAAGGTTAAGAAAGCCCCTCAAAAAAAAAAAACAATTGGACTGAGCTCTTTTTTTTCTCGTTTTGTGCGTGGTTTTTCGTGGACCTCGTCATGTCATGTCCAAACACACATTCGCACATGCTCTTCTCGAAGTAGAGCGGTGAAATGCAGTGAGCAAACCATGAAAAGGCACAACATTTTTAACGCGAAAAGTGCTGTTGATTATGATGATGATGATGAAAAAAGAGTATGGTTGAACGTACTCTGACGGTGTTGACCTCTCCCTCTCTCAAACTCCTCCACAGACATTTTTCTCGCTTGCCCACACACGCCGATGTGTCGCAGGTGGAGGCTGTTTATTTTTCCACTGTTGTAAACCTTTAACGAATTTCAAAGGATACGAAAAAAAAAACACAATCATTAATACTCTAATTTTAGACAACCAGAACCCAATCATCACGAGTGGCGAGGTAGGATGAGCCTCCGACAGCACTGTCTCACTGTCCTCTGCTTGCAGGCTCGGGTATGTCGTCTCTACTGTAATCAAGGCAACAAGAAAAGAAATGAAACACAAAAGTGAGGGGCCGTCCTTTCTGGCGGAAAACATACCCACACACAGAGTGACCCAGAGCGATCCAACACTCCGAGTTGCTGTTGCTCTTGTGTGTTCTCTTTATGACCTTCCCCGCTGTGTGTGTGTGTGTGTCAACGGTGCGTGCTCTATGAGCTCTCGGTCGTGTCCTAGGCCCTCGTGTGACGTAGTGACTGCTTGTGGCCCTTTCGTGGTGCAGCAAGGCTCTCACGCTCCTTTTCCCAACTGTGGTGTGCCCTGTCTTATTCGGATCACCTGCAGTGCATTGCTCCCACACCTTCCCATCTCCCTTCCCTCCACCCACGTGCCCTCCTGCGTCTCCAGTCGAAACACGTGTCAGGTTGAAGAGGAAAAGAAAAGAAAGAAAAAACAAATTAGACACAGAGGAAGGAAGGTGAATATACCTTCTGGCTCTCTCTCTCTCTCTCTCATCAGCAGCAGCGCATCTGTGTCGTCGCCAAACATGTCAAATAAGTCAGCGGCGCAAGACACGATTGCCGAGTTGGACTCTATGGAGTCCAACCTGCGTCGACTAGGGCTCGGAAGCGACACTGCTGTCGATCCCGTGAGCAGCAACTCGCGAGAGGCGACGGAGGCTTACATGACTCGCATTCGCACCACCAAAGATGAGCGACGCAAGCTGAAGCACGAAAAGGAGCTGCGCCAGTTCATGATCAGCGCTAAAGAAAGCGACAACGAGCGCTATCTGTCGCGCGTCGCTGAAACGAAACGCGTGCAGACCATTGTCGATGGGGCACCGGACATGCTGAAGGCAGAGAACATGCGAGCCGCTGCCGTGGTCAAGGGCCGGACAGCACAGGGCGCGGAGAATACCCAGCGAGCGGAGCAGCTGCGGAAGGGGCAGCAACTTCAGCGGGATCTCCTCGCGGAACGCAGCGAAGCGGAGAGTCTTCGCCACCCCCTCCCTTCTGCTGCTGACTGCCAGCCAGAAGACCTCGTCACGCTGAGCGCTGGCAGCGTCAAGAGCGGGCTTGTGGCGACACTGCATCACGACGACGCCATTTCCTTCTGTGAGGGTCTCGTCCAGGGTGTGGTGGACTTGTCCGTGCTCGTGTCCGACAACCGCCATCTCCCTGAGCCGGACGTCAGTGGCGAGCCGGTGCAGCGGCTGATCCAGGATCTCGGCGTTACGCAGTGGAGTGCGTGGGTGCAGCAGTGCCTCCACCCGCGCGAGCCATCCAGCGTTGGCGAGGAGGGCGCGGACATGTCAAACCCCTCCATGACTCGAACGGCAGGCAGTCCGTCCAGCCCACAGCGTGCGGCCGCGGATGCCGACGCCCTGCTACAGGAGCGCATGGTGACCGAGCTGCGGGACCTGGCCAAGGACCACATCGCCACTGTCGCGCAGCAGGACGCGGCACGCAACGAGGAAGTCGGCCAGGCGGCGGTCCTGGACGCGCTCGCGGCGTTTCTCCAGGAGAATGAGCGGGCGCACAAGGTGGCCTGTGAAGCCATCCGGCGTGAATGCAGCGAGGAGTCTGATGAGGCCGCACCACCAGACGTGGCTGCTGTTGGGGGTGCGATGGAGGAAGTCGTGCCTCGCTGGGCGCAGAAGATGCCGCCTGCTGCGACTTTTCTCAACGGCGACGACCTCAGCGGCGCGCGCCTCTTGGCGGAAAAGATTGAGCAGGCCGCGCGCCTTCAAGCCAGCACTGCCGCAGGAACAGCTGGCACTGGCGCTGCCGAGGACGGTTCGCCGGTCACGGGCAAGTCTGGGAAGAAGACGTCTGCGCCACACGCGCCGGTCGGTGTCGCTGTGCGTGACGGCGGGGTCCGCAACATTTTTGTGACGCCACGCACGCTGACGGGTCAGCTCGCTCTGAGCGCCAGTGGCGCGCCAGGCACACGTTCGCAGCTCGGCTCAGCTGGTCGTGGGCGAACGGCTGCGGGTAAAAGCAGTGGCGGCGCGGGTGGCGGTGCCGGTGGTGGTCGACGTGTGTCGAATCTCAACGGCGACGACGAGGAGCGACGTGAGATGGAGCTTCTGTCCGAGATGCTCTCGCGCGAGCTGCTCTCGCTGCACGTGCACAACATCCACGCACTGACGCGCGGATTCATGCCACTGCCACCATCCATGGCAAGCCAGGACACCCTCGCTGGTGGCTCCTCCTCCTCCTCCACTGCTTCCCCGACAGCCACACCGACAGGGGTCGCATCGCCTGTCAAGTCGTGTGCTGCTGCTGCTGGTGGTCACAGTAACAGCAGTAACGCGCCGCTGAGTGGCCACAGTGTGACGACGCCACCACCGCAGCGATCCACAGGCGAGCCGACGGCAGCCAGCCCAGGCGCCACCTCGATCTTGGAGCCGCCGTACCCTCTGCAAACGCTGTTTCTTGTGGGCTTCCCGGACTCCGATGTCTTCTACCGCCTTCTCTGTGACAAGCTGCGCTCACAGATGGACGCGGTGGAGCTGGAAATGCTGACGGAGGGGCGGCGTCTCGCGGATGCCGCCGCAGATGGCGCCGTGGCTGCCGCGAATAGCAACAGCCCCGCTGGCAAAGGCAAGGCCCCTCGTCCGCCATCACGCATCAAGGCAACAAAGGGTCTCAACAGCAAAGGGAGCGCGTCGAACCTGGCCGCGCAGCGTCAGCTCTCCGCGGCAAGCGACACACTGCTGCGGAGCAAGGTGTTCCCGCCGTTGTGTATTCTCGGCTTCTTCCTCGAGTACAGCGTGCCGACGCGCCACATGCGGCTCCGCGATGCCACTGTGCGTGCTGTGAGTGGCGCTGGTGGTCCCGAAACGAACGCCTCAGCGGCGGCGGCGGCGGCATCAGCAGCCGCCACACCCGCTCCGCCCCTCGACATGTACGCAGTCTCGCCAGGCGGCGAACCTTTGATGGGCCTCACCGCTGCAGCAGGCGGCATTCACGGGTTCCCACGGGCGCTCTCGCATCCCATCTTTGCCCCACCGTCTCCCACGGCGCCGCTCAGTGCGTCACGCGATGCGGCGGGAGGTCACGGGGGGCTGACGTCGGGCAGCAACAACAACAACAACAACCGCGATCGTCCGTCGACAACGCAGTCGAGCTTCTCGGTCAGCGTGCCGCCTTCAGGCCGCGCCCTCGAGGGCAGCAAACGCGGCTGGGGCTCCTTTGTAGGTGCTGGCGTCCCACAGCCGGGGGCGACGCCTGTCGGGGAGCTCTGGTCGACGGAGCTGATGCAGCGCGAGCTCGTGGAGCAAGACCAGCGGATGCGCGCGTGGCAGGAGACCTGGTGTGGCTGCTTCCGTCGCGTCTCCGCCGCCAGTCTTCGCAAGGTGGCGCAGGCAGCCACGACCATGAAGCAGCTGCGGCGCCGCTCAGCTGACAAGAACGGCGGTGGGGCAGCGGGGGCGACAGGGACGACGGCCGCCTCGCAGCGCAAAGCCAGCCACTTGGCCGGTGGCGGCGCTGCCAACGCGCACGATAACAACAACAACAACAACAACAGCAATAGCGGTACGGTGGGAGGCGAGGCTGGGGCGTCCAAGGCGGCGACGGTGACGCTGCCCAAGGTGCTCTTCTTCTTCCGCAAGGAGGACGTCGGGGACATGGATCCGCGCGCCGAGGACATCGCCAACGACCTGATTGGCAAAACAGAGTGGCAGTGGCTCTCGTGTGGGCTCGCCAGTGGCTGTGGTGGTGGGCTGCGACAGAGCGCGTCACTGCGCGCGCAGGAGAGCGATGACATGGATGCTGCTGCTGCTGGTGGTGTGGATGTGGACAGCCTGCAGACCCGCTGGGCCGCCCTCTTGGTGGGTCGACTGCTCGACATCACCGTCCACAGCTCCGCACGCGTCTTCACCAACGAGGCGCTAGCACCGCATCAACTGCCCACGCCGCTGCGTCTGAGTGACTACCGCCTGCCACGCGAGGCCCTTGCACGGCTCGTGACCACGTACGAGACCTTCACACGCCATCCCCTTGTCGTCAGCCGCGGGAAGCGCGCCCGTGCGCCAGTCCTCGCGTCAAACACAGCCGCACTGGCACCGCTGGCGTTGTCCTCGTCAGCCATTGCGGCAGCCGAGGTGCCGAGCGCGCTCGCAGCGGAGCTGGATCTTCAGCGCGTCTTCTCGCTCTACCTGGCCGAGACGCTCGACCTCCTGCGCACGCGTGTGTTTCGCGGTGAGTTGTGGCGGCAGAGCGCGGCGCAGCAGCTGACCACCGTCGCCCACTACGCCACCGTGGATGACGACTACGAGGACGCCAAGACCGCCCTCCTTGGGCAGGCCGACGAGAGCCGCCAGCGCCTCTACGCGCGTGCCGCGGTGCTTCTGCGCCTCGTTGTGGATGACGCCCTGGCCAGCACCGCGGATGCCTTGGCACGCCTCACCAGCACGCTGCTCACCACGTGCTTCATTCGCCCCAACGCGCAGCTCGACGCGTCCATGTCGCTCGGCTCCTGCCCGTCGCTCGGCAGCGGTGACGGCCAGTCCAGCGGGCCGAGCCTGTCCCCGGAGATGCGGGCGATTGAGGAAGCCGCACGGACGCGTTTTCTCGCGCGCTGGCGGCGGCTGACGGAGGGCGAGGTGCAGGCGCTGGTCTCGCCCTTCTTTGTGCAGGAGTCCATCGCGGAGGCCAAGGCCGCCATGTGGGCTGCGCTGGAGCCGTACGCGCAGGAGGTGCACAGCAGCGCCACAACGTGCCTCGCCGAGGCACTGGAGCAGGCCGAGCACGACTTTACAAAGAGCACCAGCCACGATGCCAGTGTAGAGGCGGCGGGCCCCAACAGCGGCGCCACCCCTTGCCCGCGCGCTGACTGGTCTGCCATCGCACCGTCCATGGTCGCTCGTGTGGTGGCGCGCACGTTCCTCCTTCCCGCTGGCGAGGCCGGCATCAGCGGCGGCAGCACCCCTGTCGTGACTGGCGTGTCCGCGGCACTGGTTCGCACCGTGGTGGCGGTGCAGGAGCTTGCGGCCTGCTTTGACGCGGCCAGCCAGGGCAGCGGCGAGTGGCTCGAGACCATGTACCGCATCGCTCTGCACGTGCCAGCTGACGCGAGCTACCCGGATGCGTGTCGGCCGCCATCGATGGCAGCGCTCCTGTGCCCACCGTCGCTGGAGGCCGCCACGGATGGCGACGCCGACATGCGCGAGTGGGGCCGGGCGGTGCAGAGCTTTGTGCGCGCCGTTGGCGAAGCCGAGGAGGAAAGCGTGCTCTGGCAGCAGTGTCGCCTCGAGCTGCTGCTTGCGGATGTGTCGCTGTACAACACGCCTCTGCTGACCGAGAACGCCTTTGTGCACTGTGCCGCGCTGCATCAACTGCGTGATCTCTCCTGGTACGCGGACTGCGACTCCAACGCGCTCGCCAAGGCGGTTGACTTCAGTGTCAACGGCACGGATGACATCTTCAACGAGAGCGAGGAGGCACGCTGGACCGCGCTGCTGGCGCGGCACCCTGATCTGTTCATGGGCTTCACGCTCGCTGGGGACTTGGGTCCCCTAGCGCCAGATGGGCCCGCGACGATTGCCCAGCTTCGCGTTGTCTTCAGCCAACATGCCGAGCCCGCCACCATCACCACCACAACTACTACTGTGGCCACTGCCGAGGATGACGGTGCGCGTGTTGCCGTGATAGACGTGCGGCAGTGGTGCTGTGATGTGGTTCGCTGCAGCGCCTCCCTCGAGACGCTGGCCCCGCTCTGTGGCGTGGCGACCTCGGCGACGCCGCTTGCCCGGCCCTCGTCTCGCGAGTTGCGTGCGGTGGTGCTGACGCTGCCGTACGGTGTGGTGGTGCAGGCCATGCTCGCCTCCGCTGCGACGGACCGCGGTGAGGACTACATGACGAGCGCTGCGCCGTCTTCGCTGGTGACCGCCGAGTCGCTGGACCCCACGGCGTGGCTGCAGACCTGCTGGTGGCGCGACCTCGCCCTGATGCACCGTCCGGCGGTGTCGTGGTCGCTACTGCGTGCACTCACGGCGCGCTACGTGCTCACCACCACCGGTGTCCTCAGCACGCCCGCCCCGCGCCTGCCGACGGTGTTGCGCTGGCTGGCCCGAGCCGCGTGTGGCGTCCACCCACACCTGAGCCCAGCGACGTACCTTGAAGCGATCTACCACTGCCTGGCCGCTCTCCAGTACCGCCTTCAGATCGAGGAGCGGGCCGCCACGGTGGCTGGCAATGGCGGCGCGGAGAGCACCGTCGCCACGTGCATCGACCCACACGCCGTGCCCCCTCTCGCCGCGGATGACGTTGTTGTGCGCGCTGCGGACTTTGCCTACTACCTCGGCGAGACAGGACCCGCCCTGGTCAGCGCCACCACCGCTGCACGTCTGCCCCTCGCCACCGATGCGCTCTTGCTTGTGCAGGCCGCCGGTGATGGCGTCACGGGCGTCACACTCCCTCTCCTACTCTCTTCGCAGTGGGGACGCTCGCTGGTGCAACGGCACAACCCAAAGAGTGCCATGTTCTCCAACCCCATCGCACAACAGACGGAATAGTAGCCCCGCAATGCCGTTTGTGTCTCACTTTCCCGCCGTATGTAAATAGCAAGATTTTGTTTGTTTGTTTGTTTGCTTGTTTCGCTCTTGTGATGTACAAGATGAACGCGAAACAGCTGCATACCCCCCACAGATGTGATCGAATGCTCTTTCTACACACAATTTCCCAAAAAAAGAAAAAAAGAGAACAGTGAAAGTCCAAATGGACTACATGACGGAGCGAGAGCGTCTGCGTTGGCAATTCCACATTGCACAGATCTCCACTGTTGTGAGCCGTGCTCTGTGACAGCTATCCTCTCACCCGACTCGCGAGTGTGTGTGCCTCTCTCTCTCTTTTCTGTTGTTCTCATTTCGTCTGCTATTGCAGTGGTACGCACAGCTTCCCTTTGTCAGTAGGGAACGTTTTACTGGCGAACGCGAACACCGCGAAGTTGCTGTCCGTCTCATGCTGGTCGCCCCACAACCGCGTCTGCAGAGTCTACCTTTTCAGATCACCCTTTTCAATCACCTCATCTCACCTTTTTTTCACTCTCTGTCTGCTTCTCACACTTCAGAGGTGTGTTTCCCGCCCCTTTTCCGTTCATCACAACAACGGCAAAAAGCAGAACAATCACTTCCACTTTTCTTTTTTTTCTGAATATTTTTGTTTTGTTTGCGTGCGTGTCTTGTCATCATGGAGAGTCACAAGGATGTCATTGTGAGCCAGCCTCCGGCGATGTACTCGCAGTCGTCCTATACACAGAACATTTCGTTAGAGAACTACAAGGGCATTCTGCTGTGCGACCGCCCCACAGCGCTGAGCGTCGGGCCGACCGACGTCGCTGGCGAGGGCTCGAAGGGCTTCGTCAGCGGCGGCACCGCTGGTGCCCCACTCGGCCTCGGTCCATCCGCGGAGAGTCGCGAGCTGCGCAAGCAACACGAGCAGCTCCGCGCGCAGAACGTGCGCAGCCAGAAGAACAAGTCCTCGCAGGTGCTCTCGCGGCACCGTCGCTGGCTGCGTTCCTTCGCGGACCAGATGAAGAACATGCAGCAGGCCGACGTCGAACGCGAGGTGGCCGCGGCCCAGCGCGCCGCGCGCTTCCGTGACGCCGAGAACCAGAAGCGACGCGATGCGGCAGCCGCGCTGTCGGTGCCCCAGCATGCCGCCTCCGCCCCGCCGGAGCCGTACAACATGCAGCGCGAGCTCGACCCTTTCAAGAACACCGCGTCGAAGAAGAAGGCCAAGTCTGGTGGTGGAGGCGGCTCTAAGAAGCCCAAGTGGGCCATGACGGAGGACGAGGCCCTCGACGACGAGCTCGGCCTCAACGACGACCTCCTCGACTTCGCCAAGCAGCTGGACTACGACAAGTTCATCAACGACTACGCCGTGGCGGAGGCACTGACGGTGATGCGGGACCGCGTGGCACAAATCGCCGCCGCCAACGACTGGACCGAGGACGATATCAGGCGCGCCGCGGAGCCCACCGCAGCCGAGGCCGCAGCGGCTGACGATGATGATCTCCGCTCTGTGACGGAGTCTGAGGTGGCAAGCGGAGCTGTGCGGCCTGCCCATCGCGTGGCGATCAAGGAGTCAGCCGCGCAGGACGTCACGGGTCTTCGCACGGGTGAGGGCGGCGTCGCGCACGCACAGGCCTGGGACGCCAGCACGAACCGCGGCATGCTGCTCAAGCGCGCCATTAGCCAAGATGCCCTGGCGCTGGCTGAGCGCATGCTCACCAACTCGCCGTCGCTGCAGAAGATCTACACCAAGCAAAGCCTTGCGCGTGTGCTTCAGAGGTGCGCGCTGACAGGTGATGTGAACGTGACGGAGGCATCTCTCGCCGCGTGTGCGCCAGGAAACAACACCAAATCCAACGGTGGTGGTGGTGGTGCCACAACGAAGGCGGCACTGCCTGCGATCCCCAGTACGGGCACCGCGCTTCAGGAGCCGCGTGTTGCACACATTGCCGCCGAGGCCACCACCGCAGACGGTGGTCAGGACCCGAACTATCAAGGCCGCGTGCTGCGCGACATGCAGAACTCGAAGGAGAGGACGCAGGGCCTGCCGTACCTCTATCGCTGCCCAGCCATCTGAGCGTGGCAGAGCTGGAGTGTGTGAGCGTGGGTGCACGCCGAGAAATGTAATTAGATGGCACATCGCACTCCCTTCTCACCCTCTCGGTACACGGCGCGCCGTTGCGATTCCGTTCTGTGCGTTGGTTGCTTTGTTTGTTTGTTTGTTTCGATTGCTTTCCTTTCTCTTTTGTTGTTATTGTTGTTGTTGAACCATAGCAGCATTGTCACGGTTTGTTTGTCGCTGTTCGCGGTTCGATAGTTTTTCATGTAAAGTATAGAACGTGTCCGTGTGTGTCACTCTTTATTCTTCATCTTTTGGCCGTTCCTGTCTTAAGGTTTCACCTCCCCTTCACTGGAATAGACTGCAAACACAAGATAAGATCATCAAAGCTGACCTTTTGACCACAGAATAGAGCGCCATTCTTCCTCTCTTTGTCTCTCTTCATCTGACGCTCAGGCCAACACGGACAGCTGGGGAAGAGAAGGCTGTGTAACGCCCTTCTCCTCCCAACCCACCCCTGTGTGCACACGGAGTGCGACGATGGCCTTCGTTGGTTTTTTAGCGCATATTGACGGCTGGACCTTCTTCTAGACGTGGCTGTGCGGCGGTGCATTGCGTGGCGCACGCATCTACGTGTTGCTTGCAGTGGCGAATAGCGCACTCAATCTCTATTTGTTCCACACATTCCGTTTCACTGCCTCCTTCTCTCCCTCACGCACACATGCAACGGCAAACCTCTTGATCCACTCTGTAGAGCTCTCACACACACGCAGAAATACATATACGCAAACAGAGACGTTTATTACCCGAACCAGTCAGTTCAGTATGCAAGACAACAACTTCACCGGTGGCGCGGCTGGCGGCCAGCAGCAGCAGCAGCGTCGCATGCATCCCATTCGTCCTCTCACCATCAAGCAGCTGTTGGAAGCGAAGCGTGTGGGCGAGGGCGTGCTCGTGGTGGATGGCAACGAGATCACCCAGGCCATCGTCGTCGGCCGCATCGTTGAGTACGAAAACGCCAACATGGCAACCGGTGGCGCACTCACAGCCAAGCACTATGGCTACCGCATCACCGACAACACGGGCAGCATTGTCGTGCGCCAGTGGGCCGATGCCGACACGGTGCAGGAGCCGCTGCCAAAGAACACCCACGTGCGCGCCTCAGGCACCGTGAAGGTCTGGCAGGACGCGCCGATCGTCACGGGCACCGTCGTGGCGGTGGCGGACAGCAACGAGCTCAACTACCATATGCTGGAGTCGGTCCTCACGCACCTCCGCCTCACGCGCGGCAACCGCCGGCCACGCGATGGTGCGGCCGCTGGTGCCGGTACGGGTGCGGGGTTCCAGAACACCGCGGCTGCCGTGGGTGCGCAGAACATGTTGCCTGGCGGTGACTCCAAGATCCTGCTGACTGACCTGCTCGTGAACATCATGAAGCAGAGCGCGAACGGCGACACGGGCATGTCCGTGGACGAGCTCGCGGCGGCCGTGCAGCGATATAGCTTCGGCGCCAACGACGTCAAGACGGCCATGCGGACCCTCTCCAGTGAAGGTCGCGTGTTCCAGACCCACGACTTCCGCTTCGCTGCCATTTAAGCGATCATTAAAGAAAAGAAAAGAAAAGAAAAAGAAGAGAATGAACAAACGCGAATGGAAGCAACGCTGATACGCCCCCCCCGCCTTCCTTTGGCCATCAGCCGCGTTCTTGCCGTGTGCCTCCCATAGATTTGGTTACGTCGTTGCTGTTGATTGTTGATGTGATGTGCTCGCTTCCAGATATCTAAGCTGCCACATCACACTGTTGTCGTTGTCTGAGATTTTCCTCTACTCTCTGATCATAGAATACTGCACGCACGCACACAGAGCGCTGTGTGGGCCCCGTTTCGCGCACCTCAGTCCCCACATATCCGTATGCTTTCTGGTTCGTGTGTGGTCGCTGACTGATGTGTGTGAGTTGTTTGGGTGATTTCTTTCGTGATGCTGCGTTCTGACACGGCACCTCGCGTCACCCCAATTCCTCCCTATTCTACAAAGTCAAAGACTGTGCTCTTATAAAAAAAAACAAAAAAGTCGCAAGTGGGCCAAGACAAAGAAAAGCATCAAATCAGTCCTGCGTGTTCCAAGGAGATCGATCTTTCCCCCCTCAGCTTTCGACTCTTTTTCCCTGTGCCTCCCCCCAATGTGGTGAAACGACGGCTGTGCAAGGGCGCAAGAGAAGAAGCTCAGGAAAGACGATCATGCAGGCCAACAGATCGATGTGCCGTGTGAAGCTTCAGACTTCAAGAGCCAGCTGGAACGCTTGGCTGAGCAGCAGCCCTGTTGATGACGGCGCAGGCTTACTCAACTGCTCTTTGCGTACACGGCATCCCGTACGGTCTTTCCCACCACTCCCACCACAATCACTGCCTCCTCCCGATTGCTCTCTTTCTTCGCTGTTGTTTTGTTTTGTTTTACATCGTTTCGCCTTCTCAATTGTGCTGGTAGTTATCCGTATTGGATTCTACATCGCCTAGTCACCCTCCGTTGTCCCTTCATCCCAACCCCATTCACTCGCTGTTCATCATGCGCCGCTACTCTAGCCAGCTTGTTTGCGCCGCCGCCGCCGTCCGCT
>JASANR010001355.1:0-20853 GCA_030849635.1 Wallacemonas sp. MBr04 | reverse complement strand
CGAAAAACAAAAGAAAAAGAGAAGACATATCGAACGAGAAAGCGGCGGGAAAAGAAGATGATGACGATAGGATAAGGAGTCAGTCAGAGTGTTGTCGGAAACACACGCAGCTCTGGTGAAGCGTATGCACAACGAGGTCGGCAGCGATGACGTCTGCGCATATGCATGGCTAACCTAACGCGTGTACGTGTGAGAGATCGTCATGGGATGAGCCAACAGTAACACAAGAGAAAAGTAGTCACCTCGCATTTGCTTCACAGCTAGTGTCAACCTGGGGGAGGGAGAGACCCGCGCGACAGCAGCGCTGAGAAAACGTGTACTGGTCCTTGCGAAAGACACGCACTGTTCGCTTGTTTCGCCTTTGAACGTCTTCGATTTTTTTTTTTGCCTTTTCACCTCGACAGCTTCGAAAAGTGCCACGGCGAGATTGATGAAGTGATCGATAACGGGCACGTTATGCTCAGCTTCCGCATTTCCGCAAAAGAGGGAGAAAAGGAGAACGCCTCAGTCCAAGACTAGCTGGGACAGGCGGAGGAGAGGAAAAACAAGATTGAGGAGAAAAGAGAGATATCTATGAGGTGCATTGTGGTACTGGATGTACGCAACTGTGCACACACAAACAACGCGCACTGCTTAGTGGCNATCAGCATCTCCGTGGACTTCTGGTAGCGCTTGATCTCACGGATCGCCACGGTGCCGGGGCGCCAGCGGCGCTGGGCGTTCTTCACGCCGGACGCGGACTTGGGAGCCTTCTTGCTCTTCTTGGTGGTGACGGTGCTCTTGGAGCGGGCGGTCTCCTTGGTGCGGGACATGATGGCTGTAGAGAGGTGTGTGTGTGAAAGGTGGTACGGAAGTAGATGCTGGTACGTAGCGACAAAGTGGGAGCAGGCATACAGGGAACGTAGGAGAAGGAGAGGGAGAAGGGATGACGTGGTGAAGAGAGAAAGGAGCACAGCGTCAACATGACCATTCGCTTGTTGTGTCGCGACTCGGCACACGGCAACAATGGCCGTAACCGTTTGTGCAGAGACCACCGCCTCTGTGCTGCGCAGCTGTCAATGCATGGGCCACGCGCTCAGCATCGTGCCCAGCGTCTTAAAAAAAAGTAATCGGCATCATAATCGTCCGTTGATTTGATGATGTGTTGATCCACTTCAGCCCATTCAGTGCCATTGGGCGTGGAAGTCAGTAAGCAAAGTAAAAAAAAAAACACAGTGTTGCGCGACTCAGACATTTGGCGGAGTCGTTTTCTGTAGCAGAGCGTCTTGCTCAGCGAATAAATCATCGTAGTTTACATGAGACGTGTAGAACATCTTCCTGTGCTTCGGTTCCATGAGCCATGGCGCGGGAGCTGCCACAATGTCCACCGACCCTGCCGCGTCGCCGAGGTACTCTGGTGGGCAGCGCGACGGGATCGTCGTCAGGTACGAGTCGAGGATCGCATCGCCCATCGCCCCGCCAACGTCCTGTGCGGCATCCAAGACGAGCTGGCGGTACCGGCGTGAATGCAGCCGATACATGTCCGCCTCGTGGTCCTCGTAGGCGTCCAGGATGGCGCTCGCCACCGGAGCACGCTGGCAGAGATGCGGGTCCTCTTGGTTCCAGTAGCGGTGGCCGGCCAGCACGTCCGTCTCGACGACGTCACCCGCCACGGTGCTCTTGACCTCGAAACGGACGGGCACAATCTCCTCTCGCAGTCGCTGGACCTCGTCGTGGTGCTCCTGCATCACCCGCTCCACCGTCTCCTGAACGTGCTGGGCGCGTGTGTGGCGGCGCCGCGTCGCGCTCGACTCGCGTGCGCGGAGGCCACCACCGCTGTTGGTGAGCACCAGTGGACTCAGCGCCACACCTGTCGCGGCGACTGCACTGGGCCTCTGCTTCGGATCCGAGCCGCTTTCGGTAGCAAGCTTTGCCGTGTCAGCTGGTGCGACAAGCGGTGACCTGCGTCGTGCCTGGGGCCTCGTAGGCGTCAGCGTGACCTTGGACGCGGTCGCGTTGGTGCAGGCCACCAGCTCCGCGTAGCGTGGGCGTCCCTCTTGGGCGTCGGGCAGCGCCGTCATGGACGACGTGAGGGGTGGGCTCGCACTCTCGCCACCCGCACCAGCGCGGTCACGCTCCGGCACCGTGCAGCGTCGTGTTCCGCCGCCGCTGCGGTATGCCGCTGCGCTCAGATGCGACTTGACGGCGAGCTGCCCGCCAGAGACGTCGCTGAGTGGTCCGAGACCGGATGCACCGGGTCTGCCATGCCGCCCACTCATCTCCAGCGTGGAGGCCGAGGAGTCTCCATGCAGCGCGTACATCTGCTTCGCCATCTCGCCGTGCAGCGCTTCCTGGTACGTGGGCGTCATCCACGTCAGGAGGTCCCTGCCTTCAGAAGACGCTGCCGCGGCCGGCAACGCGCTGTGCGTCGCATCGTGTGCCTTGGAGACGGAACTTTGCGGTTCGACAGCCTTGGTGGCGGCAGTGGCGTCGTGGGAGGGGGCGGAGCGCGTGAGTAGTGGCAGGGAGCCACCCAGCTGGCCATCCCGATTCGTTGTCCGGCGTGCAATAGGACTGTCCGCGGTACCCTTCGACTCGTTGAGCGTCGAGGCGGTCGCGGCCTGGTGCGTGTCAGAGGAGGACTGCGTGACCAGCGTGCTGGCCCCACTCTCCCGACCCGCGCCGCTGGCACTGCTGCCCTGCGAGAGAATGCGCTCGTAGAAGCTCGGACGGTCGTCGGCGCTGCTGCTGCGGTGGCGATCGTGAAGCGCATCCCCAGTGGGCCCTGTCGCAAAGGGGGCGGTGGGTCGCTTGATCGCACGCGCATCGGATGGCGTGGTCGTTGTCGTCGTGGTGGTCTTCGGAGCCATTGGCGGCAGTCCCGTCCGCGCCTTCGCCGTTGCGACCGGCGCGGCACAAGTCGGCGAGGCGGACGCCGGCGACGCCGTGGCGGTCGCGAATAGCGTCTGCGAGGTTTGCGAGGAGGACAGCGTGGACGTCGTGCGCACAGCACTGGCTGTCAGCGGCCGCTGCTCACGCTGCTCCTGCTCAAGTGGCGGCGCGGGTGGGGATCGCTGCTTCATGATGAGCTCGGCCTCTTCGTCGTCCTCCTCCTCATCGGCATCGGTTTGACCACTGTGCAGTTGCTGAGGTGTGCGGGACGGCTCAAGACGGCTTCCAGTACGACTCGAGCGAACGCCATCGGTGCCTGCCGTCTTGGATGCGCTGACCTCGACCGTGTTGCTCGAGGTGACGGTGGCACTCACGGATGGGCCAGAGAGATTTGCCTTGCTGATAAAAGGGCTGTAGTGTGGATCGAAGGGCATCTCCACACCTGCGCCGACGGCCTCTGTCACGTCGTGGAACTGCCACCACATGCGCTCGTCCGACTTGAGTGGGTCAATCGGCCCTGTGTCTTCGTCTTCGTCCTCTTCGTCATCACCTTCGTCTTCGTCTTCTTCTTCGGTTTCGTATTCACCTTCATCTTCTTGCTCATCTTCTTCTTCGTATTCTTCGTACTCGTAGATGTATTCGACGGATTCTTCTGCGGTGCCGGAGGCCGACAAGGCGGCGTTTTCAGGCGTGCTTATACTCATTGATCGGCCGCCTGTGGTTACAGGGGTGAGCGCTGTCTGCGTGTGTGGTGCCATGGAATAGCAACAGGAACAGGAGCAGTGTGAAGAAAGAAGTGATATAGAGTTGTGTGTGTGTGAGTGACATGGACAGGAAACAGAAACAGACAGTTGGAGCGGCAACAGAACACGTTGGCGTACACAACATGCTTGAAGTTGAGACGAGCCGTCACGCTTTTCGGACAGAAGCAGCAGTACGCGTGGCTGCCCTCTTTTTACAAAAAACAAAATGTAGTTTCTTCGAACAGTCTTATGCCATGTCGCTTGAAGCTGCGAAGCGGAGTGATGACCACCTCACAGTGTGCACCTGCTAACGTCTTGTGAGTCACGAGAGTCACTACTGTCTTTTCACTTTTTCCCCCAAACAAGTAGTATTTTGTTGTGAGTACGCATGTAAGTGTGTGAACAGAGAGATTATAATGAAACAAGGCAACGGCACCAACAATCAACATCAAACAAGAAGTCGCACAAAAGCAAAAAACAAAACAAAGACAAAACAACTCCGACTCATAAGAGAGCAGAAACACTGTGTGACCCAACAGAAAGGGAGAGCCAGCTTTCTGTTCACTCTTCGCATTTTTTGTTGGTGTTGTTGTTGGTGGTGTACGCTACCACTTACGCATCACGTACGTGTTCCAGTATTCCTTCACCATCTGCTTGTAGTTGATCTTGCCCATTTCGAGGAAGCCCATCTTGTTGAGGTTGAGACGTGGCTTCGCCTCTGGAAACTTGCGACGGGCACCGTCAGCGGCTAGAAACCGGAACATGGTGAGGCTACGCTCACATGTCTGGACCGCAACGGCGATTTGATCCGGATCGCGCAACTCCGCCCCCTCCCGAAACTTCTGCCGGATGATGATGACAAACCGCTCGTTCATTTGGGCGTGTTCGTTCAGTTCACACAGCGCACTCGGCGGACACAGCACCGCGAGTTTCAGCCACTGTCGGTACAAGCGGGAGACACGATTGGCGTGGGGGATGCTCGGGAGGTTGGTACCCGCCTGCTCGATGAGACTCTGCGGCACGGGCGCCACGAGGGCCTTGCTACGAACAGCGGAGCTCACCGCGCGCGCGGTCAGGGAGCGCTGCATGAGCAAGAAGAAGAGAGAAAGAAAATGAGTGTGGAGCGGCCACAGTTGTGCGAAGGAGAAACCGCAGAGAAAAATTTATCACGACTTGAACGATCACCACTGACGCACATGCAACACGAAAAGAAAAGAAGGAGGGATGAGACGAGATGGAAGAAGAAAGTAAATCAATGCTGGTTTGACAATGCAGCAAACGGGAGGTCAAGGGCACGGCCGTGTCAGTCAACACTTCGATGACGCGAGAAAGAGAGAGAGATGGAGACACCCAATCTGGTGCGCGCGGGTGCCTCTGCAGTGGAATGCAGATGCCACGTGCTGTGCGTCTGCGAGCCTTGGTGTGTTGACCAAGACAGAACCGCATCGTGGCCTGCGCTTATGAAGGCGTCAGCGATAAGCTGGCGCGTTTTCTCTTGAGCTAACACAGCTCACGGTTTGTTCGACTTCATTTTGTGTTTTTTTTGTGTTAGGAAACGCTCACTACATCTGAGAGGGTGGCGATAAAGATAAAAAACACAATCAAATAGCATATGTACACTTCAATTCATCTTTCTCTGTTTTTTTTTGTTTTACGAACAGGCAAGGGGAGTTTTCGCAGCTCAGAAAGAACGAGAGATCCTGGAGGGAAAATGTGGCATGCATCCCCGCGCGTGACGCCAGCCCGACACCACACGCATAAAGACGCACAACCGCTCACTCCCAAATATCGTCCTCTTCGCTGCAACGCACCCTTGTTCGTGTTTGTGGAGTTTTCTTTCCTTTCCCCACTTTTTTCTTTTTTTTCTTCAATTGCGTTGTGGTGTCCTTTGATTTACGTGAACCACTTCGCAATCCTCAACGCGTACGTGTCTTTTTCTTTCTTTCTTTTCTTCTTTGAGGGGATTCTTGTGGAGGAAAGCGATTGCAAACAAAAGACAACACGCAGCAGCAGCAGCATCAGCAAACAAGAACAACAACAACTCAAAGACAGACGCCATGCTGACCGCACGAAAAAAAAACGCTAGTCGGTGGTGCCCAGCAGGCACACGCCGCGCATGCGCCAGTACGCGTCATCCTCGGCGACGGGCAGGTTGACATCGAAGATCCAGTTGATGTCGGAGCGGGTCGGGTACTTGTACACGGGGCAGCGGTAGTGCTCCTGCTTGGTCTTCTTCTCCTTGATGGCGCCAGGCTTGGGCGGCGCGACAGGGGCCGGCGCGTCCTTGTTGACGGCAGAGATGAGCAGCATCGGCAGCTCGCGGAAGAGGTCGCCAGGCAGGGGATCCTTGAGGCGCTTGTTGTTCTTGTCCCACATGGCGCCCTCCAGGTACAGGCCGTAGATGACGACCTCGCCCTTCTCGCAGCGCAGGTCCTCGGGCTTCGCCTCCTGGCCCACGCGATACTCGGACGAGCGCACCTCAGTGCGGGTCTCGACCTTGTCCAGCGCCCACGGCACGGCCTCATTGGCGTGACTGCGGGTGATCTCCTGGCGCACGGATGTCAGGAAGCCCTGCGGGTTGAAGAAGCCGGGCAGCCAGTAGACCTGCGGCCGGCCGTTGCACGCCCAGCTGTTGAGCTGCTCGTAACGGCGCACAACCTCGTTGATCCAGAGGCCAATGTTCGGCGACGGCCAGCCCACAGCGACCCAGCTCGGCGGCACGCGGGCGTCGTAGAGGTAGTCGAGCGCGTCCTGCAGCGCCGGGGTCAGGATGATCGTACCCGCCACGGCCAGCTTGAGGTCCTGGCACGTGCGGCGGATCGTCCGAATCGTCAGACTCAGGCGGTCAATCTCCTGGCCGGCGAAGATAGAGAGCGGCTGGCGGTCGCTGAGGTGCAGCTTGCGGTCCACAGTCCAGTTGTCGGGGACCAGGCGGAGGTAGTTGTCTGCCATGGCGAGCACCTTGTCCTCGCGGGTGACGCCACCAGACGTCGCGGCACCGCGCGGCTGCACGTCCAGCACCGTCGCGAGCACCTCCTGCGCCTGGCGCGTGCGGTACGTGATGTCCTGGTTCGCGTGCATCTGGAACACCTCGGGGGTGTCGACGTCGGGGTACGTTTCGCGCACGAACTCACGCTGGCGATTGATGTCGTCGTGGAGCGGGATGCCGTAGCCGGTGTAGAACTCGGTCAGCTCGACGCCGTCCTTGCACTTGTCGGGGTTCGTGATGTGGGGGTCGTAGAGGAACTCGGTGATGGCCTTGAAGAGGGCGCGATCGTTGTTGTCCGTGATACGGCCGCCGTACTGGATGTCGGCCACCATGTAGCAGACGGTGTCCCGGTTGACGGGGTTGCGCAGCTGCTCGCCAATGGTGGTCATGTGGTTGATCAGGAACTGCACCGACGCGGTCCAGTCACCCTGGTTGAACTCGTACGGCACGCTGAAGCCGATGGGGCCGAACTTGCGGCGCTCGACGACGACGGAGTGCAGGAAGCACTGCGTGAACAGCATCGGCTTCCACTCGGGGCGGCGGAACATTTCGAGGTAGTCCTGCGACATCCACGAGTACGTGCGGATGAGGCCGGCCTTGATACCCTGTGGCGGCTCGTTCGTCAGCTTGATGGACATCTGCAGCAGGCCGATCGGCACGCTGTTGTGCGGCTCCGCGGTGATCCAGATGCGGGCGTCCTCGTGCACCTCGGGGCGCTTCTCCTCGCCCTGCGGCGGGATCGACTGCAGGCGCAGCTTCTCCTCCAGCTGCAGCAGGAAGGGCAGGCCGAGATGGCAGTTCTGCAGCAGTGCCCAGTCGCCGTTCTGCCAGGCGGCGTTCACGATATTCATGGCCGCCTCCTCCTGGCCCTGACCCATGGAGATGGGGAAGATCTTCTTCTTGAGCTTCTTGGCGCAGGCCTCAATGAGGGTCGTCGGGTCACTACCCTGCGACAGCAGGAAGAAGATGGGCGTCACACCGGTGGTCTCCTCGACCACCTCCGACAGCTCCAGCTGCTGTGGCTCGGCGAACTCCTTGCCCAGAGTGTGGGCCACGTACAGCGAGGACGCCAGCATCGTGCGGTCCTCACGCAGCGCGCGCACGAGCAGCAGGTGGTCGAAGGGGTCCAGCTTGTCCTGCAGATCGGGCACCGGCTGGCCCTCCATCGCGTCACACTCGATGAAGGCGCGCCACTGCTGCTCGTTGCGGGTGATGAGGTCGGGCAGCTGCTTGAACACGCGCGGCACCTGCTGCGCGATGGCCATCACGTTCGCCCAGGCCTTGTCCTTCACCCAGCCGAACGGCTTCGCGCGGTCGACCTGCACCGCACCACCGCCCTTGAGGAGCACCTCGAAGGAGACGGGGTCCAGCGCACCAGAGCGCATCTGCACCTTGCAGGCCATGAGCAGCACAAAGAGCAGCTTGTGCTTCGAGAAGAGCATGCGCACAACGTACTTGAAGATGGAGAAGGTCAGGAAGTCGATGATCGAGGTGATGCGCTTGGACGTCACCGGGTGGTGCTCCGAGTTGACGATGGCACCGTCGAACAGGCCGTTGAACTGCACGAGGGAGGTCTGGTACATGTGGTTCACGAGAGACATCTGCACGGTGAGGAAGTACAGCACGGCGCCACGGGCCGCGACAGGGCGGTACTCCTCGAAGGCACCCGCGATGCGCTTCTTCGTCTCCATCGCGGTGGACAGCTTCTCGGCAATTTCGGCAGAGGCGTCCTTGGTCTCCTGCAGCGTGCTGATGAGCTCGACGTCGTCGATGAGGTTGCCCTTGGACTCGCTCAGCTGCTTCAGCAGGCGGTCCTCGAGGTTCTTGCGGCGCTTCTCGTTGCCGATAATGTCCTCGGTGAGCTTCGCGCTCTCGTCCTTGAGCTCGGACTTCTCGCGGCCAATGACGTGCGAGAGCAGCTGCTGCTCCAGACCTTCCATCGTGACCGTGAAGTCAATGACGAGGCACTTGGCGAACAGCTCGGGCGTGAAGCTCGGGTTCGGCAACTTGGTCGTCATGAAGAGCGAGAACTTGTCGTTGTAGGTCATCTCCTCGCCGTTGATCTTGATGATCTGCGTCTTACCCGAGCGGGCGATCTGCTTCTCAAGGACGGGGTCGATCATGGCATCCACCTCCTCTGGCAGATTCTCGACGATGAGCGGGCGGCCCTTGTCGAGCTGCTCCTGCAGGTCGTTGGTGAACGTGCGGTCGCTCATCTGCACCACCTTGTTGCTCATCACCTCCGTGCGCTTGCGCACCCAGCTCAGCGCCTGGCCCTGAGGATCGATCATGAGCGGGAACTTGCTGCTCGTGGTGATCATAATCGCGTTCTGAATCGAGTGGCTGTCGTCCGGCAGGCCCTCCAGCTGCCAGTCGCCGATAGTCGTTTCGTCCACGAGGAACTTGACGACGTCGAGGTCGGGCGTCACGGGGATGTTGAGCTGCTTGCACTTGGGGTAGAAGGTTTCGTACAGGAGCTGCGTGCGGTACTCGGAGTTGAAGGGGCCGCAGTAGGAGATGAAGGCACAGCAAATCGCCACGTCGCCGACGAGACGCTCAATCAGGACCTTGAAGTCGTTACTCTGCTGCGTCCAGCGCTCACGCTCGCCGGAGAGGGCGTCGATGAGACCGTTCGCGCTGTCCATGCGCTGCTTGGTGTGGTTGGCGTCATCCTCGAGAGCCTGCTTCTTCGCGTTCTCTTCGGACAGCTGGCGGTTGTACGCGTCGACCTCGGCCGTCACACGCGCGAGCTCCTCCTCCTGCTCCTCCTTCTTCTTGTTCGCGGCGCGGAGCTGGATGGAGGCGATGCGCAGGGCCTCCTTCTTCGGCGCCACCACCTTGGCGATCTGGATGTAGCGGTACATGCTGCTCACCCACGTGCACAGACCAGCGACGTTACCACACGCCTTGCGCGCCGCCTCCGCGTTGAAGCCGTCCATGCGCAGGTACGGAAGCAACAGCTCGCACGTCTCCTCGTTGATGTTGTCCTTCTTGGTCTGACCAAAGTCCTTGAGGGACTCGAGCGTGTTCGACTCTGAGGCGAGCTGACGGCCCGAGAAATCCCAAGAATCGGTGATCCACAGGGAGCCCTTCACCATCTCCGCACCGGGCAGCAGCAGCGGGCGGTGCAGCAGAATGGACACGGCATCGAAAATGCGCTTGATGAGCGCGGGTGGGTTGGCCAACTTCTTCAGCGTCACGAAATCGTTGGCTGTAATCGAGTTGAGCGACTCAATGGCGGCCAGCAGCGCCGGCTCAGCGGCCTCGAGGTCCTTCTTGGCCTCCGCCTCACCCTGGGCGACCGTGGCGGCATCACGCGCGACCTTCTCCTTCACGACCTCGACCTCGGCGCGCTTCTTCTCCGCCTCGTCGGTGCGGACCTCGATCTCCTTCACGAGCGCCTCCGTCTCCTTGCGCTTGCTGTTGAGCAGCACCTCCTTCTCCTGCAGCTGGGTGCGCATGACGCGCACATCCTCACCAGCCTGATGCAGCTTCTTGAGGCCATTGTTGATCTTTCCTGCGTCCTCGTTCAGCTCGCGGAACTTCTTGCTGTAGACGGACGTGTACGACTCAATGAAGCCGAGGTACGACTTGGGCGTGCTGTAGACAGAGCGGCGGTAGCGCGCGAGGTACTCCTCGGAGCGCTCGAGCATGAGGGTGTGCACCTCGGCCATGAACTCGACCAGCGCGCGCTTGTGCTTGTCGTCGGTCTCCATCGGGAACTCCATGATGGTGCGCGACGACACGTCCAGCAGCGCCTGGCGCGGCCACGGGAAGAACCAGTTGATGATGCACGACGACACCAGCGCCGGGAACTTGCGGGCGCGCGTGCGGAACTTGTCGCCGACGGGCGAGAAGCACAGCACAAAGTGCAGACGCTCGCGCACGCGGTTGATGAAGTACTTCCAGAGCGTCTCGTTCATGTCCTCGAACTTGACGTACGGGTCCTTCTTCATCACTGGGCGAATGTCGTTGATGGCCGAATCGCGCTGGTCGCTCGCGAAGAGACCCGCAATCTCACCGTTAGACAGGAACGAGTTGATGTACTCGAGGAAGATTTCCTGCTTGATATCGTTGTCCGTGAAGAGCATCGTGACGGGCCGCTTCGTCGCCGCGTTGATGTACTGCTCGCGAATCGCATCGAACAGCTGGTTCACGCCGAAGCCCTTGGAGATGGTGAGGGTCGCGTAGTCGTAGCTGTTCACGAACGTGGCGAGGCGGGCCAGCGACTGCTTGCCGCTACCACCGACACCAACGAGCAGCAAGTTGCCGCGAGGCAGCGAAAGCGCGCGCGAAATACGGCACACGTTCTTGAGAGCGGACTCGAAGAGGACGAGGTTCAGCTTCTTGACGCGACCGGTTGGCGTCTCGTTGTGGGCGGCCATCGCGGCCATCAGGCGGCTCAGGAGCTCGTCCATGGAGGCCGCGGGCTCGTAGAGGCGCGGCGCCGGCTCCGCCTGCTCACCCGTCTCGGGGTCGATGATGGGGTCGCGCAGGAAGTTGGCCATGTAAATCGAGTCGCGTACCTGCTCGACGAGGTCCTTGTACGGGGTCGGGCCGAGGTGGTCGGCGATGCACTCTTGGATGTGCTGGTCGAACCACTTCTTGTCGGTCACGCTGTTGAGCTTGTCGCTGAACACACGCGCGCACTCGTGCTTCCAGATGCGGACCAGCGTGGCCGCGTCCGTGACGGTCTCCCATGGCTTGCTGCCCGCGCGCTTTTCCGGGCGGTCGGGGTCCATGTTCATGCCGGCCATCATGACGCCCTGCGTGATCATGGAGAGATCGCGCAGGTTGAAGAAGTAGTGGAACTTGTCGGGGGTGGGCAGCATGCGGCGACCGATCGCCTCCCAGAAGCTGATAGACATGCGGGTCAGCATGCCTGCGACGTCCTGCACGGCCTGGCTGTAGTTGTCGTTGCAGAAGCGGCCCTCGAAGATGGTGCCGAAGATCTGCTGGACGTTCACCTCCTCTGGCAGCGGCACGTTGAAGACGGAGAAGTGCCTCTTGAGGCGGTTCGGGATGTCGTTCTTGCCACCGGACGGGTGCGACATGGCCGCCATGAACACGAGGCCCTTGAGCTCCTTGCGCAGGCCCGGCTTGGCGAGGTCGTACAGCTGGCTCGACTCGACGACCTGGCGCACAATCTCGTTCGTGATCTGATCACCCCACTCGTTGATCTCGGGCATGTTGATATCGTCAATGAACACGGTCAGGCGCTCGCAGTTCTTGGGGCCGTAGTTCGAACCCATCTTCTTCTCCGTCATGTCCTCCAGCGAGTTGTAGAAGTTCTGGGGCGTGGTCATGGAGGAGAAGTTGACCTTGCGGAAGTTGCTCTGGTCATCGGCGGCCTTGACCTTGTACAGGAACTTCTCGATCGTCACGGTCTTGGCCGTACCGCTGACACCCATCAGCAGCGTCGGGCGGCCCTGCATGAAGTTGCAGCTGGACAGGTAGTGCAGACGGACGGAGTCGGCGGTCGGGATGAAGAGCGTGGAGAAGTCGAGGCGATCGTCACCGGGGTACTTCCACTCCTCCAGGAATGACACCCAGCTCTCCCACTCACCCGTCTTGCAGTTGAGCGAAAAGTCGAAGATCTGGCCTTCAGCGGACGGCGGCAGCTTGGAGAACTTGCTGCGCACGAACTGGTCGAAGCGGGCGCGGTCCTTGGACTCGAGCATGCCACCAAAGGACCAGGCCATGCAGAACCAGTACACCTTCTCCGCGAGCGTCTCGGACACGACGGCACCCTCGCCAAGCTCCTCGCCCAGCGCTACCGCGAGGTGGAAGGCGTTGATGACCATGTGCGCCGTGGACGTCTTCATGATGATGTTGCACTCCTTGTTGTAGAAGTCCGCGATCTGGTTCGTCAGGCACTTGCTGGCCGGCTCCTCCTCCTTGGGCAGGAAGATGGCGAGCAGCTTCTGCGCCAGGGCCGGGTTGCACGTCTTGGGCAGGTCAGCGGGGAGGATGTGGCCGTCCGCGGTGAGCTTGCCGCGCAGACGCGATTCGAGCACGGGCTGCCAGCCAAGAATGACGTCGGAGATGTACACAATACCGGCGCGCGAGACGGTGGCTGGCGACGCGTTGGCCAGGTTCTCCACCTCGAAGCAGCACTTCATGGCGTCCGTCATCTGAATACGGTCACCGTTGGCCAGCGTCAGCAGCTTGTTGTCATCGAGCACGGTGTTGAGGTTCTCAATCCAAATCGCATCGACGGGGCCATCGCAGATGATCCAGAAGTTCTTCTTCTTGGAGTTGCGCACGGCCTGGCGCCAGAGGGAGGAGAAGACACCATCGTGCCAGTCACCGGCGACGTCGACACGACCGAACATTTGCGGGGCGGTGATGGCCTTTGGGTTCATGCGGAGCTGCTGGTGCGGGACCGTGGTGCGCGAGAGCGTGTCCGTCATGGCATCGTAGCACTGCGTCTTGCCACACATGGCGGGGCCCACGACCATGATACCGTGGCGCACAAGCTTCGTCTCGTACAGCTGGATCACCTTGCTCACCCACGGACCCCAGTAGATCATGCCCTTCTCCTCGACGACCTTCTTGAGCTCGCCCTCGATCTCGGGGTGGCTGCCCTTGATGAACTGGCGGCCGGGGAACATGTCGCGCAGCAGGGAGTCGAAGAGGTCAATATCCTCGTACACGAGCTTCGACAGGTTCATGTCGCGCAGCGTGCGCATGAAGAGGTCCTCCTCGTCCTTGCCAGGGCTCCGGCGCAGCACGGCACCAGCCGTACGCAGCACAGAGAGAATGTTTCGCAGACCGAAATCGTAGTGACGCTGCTTGGAGAGCTGCTCCTCGCACAGCTTGTACAGAATGAAGAACTTCTTGCTCAGCAGGTCGTCCTGGCTGTAACCCTGCGAGGCCAGCTTGACCTTCATAATGGTCTGGCGATCCGGCACCATCATCGTCACACCACGGAACAGAATCTTCAGGTTCTCTGGCAGCTCCTGACGACCAGCGTAACCGGGGTTCATCGTGATGAAGAAGCCGACGCCGGGCATCAGGTCCGTCACCTGTCCATCGATGAAGATGAACTTTTCCTTGTGCTGCTTGAGCGCCTGGAGCACGCAGCTCACCTGCTGCGCCACGACAGACAGCACGGGCAGATCAATACGGTTGAACTCATCGAAGCAGCCCCACGCGTTGGCCTGCGACAGACCACGAATGATCTTACCCATGGCATGGCGATCCAGCTGATCGGAGCAGTTGAACACGACGCAGAACTTGCCGTACGTACGAGCGAGATCCTTGGTCGTCTCCGTCTTGCCTGTACCGGCGGGACCGGCCGGGGCGCCGCCCATGTACATGGCCAGCGCCTGCGACAGCGTAATGTAGCAGCGATCCGTCAGCGGCGTGATGACGAGACGCTCCTTCACGCCAAGGTACTCGTTGCAGTACTCGGTGTCGGAGTCGGCGATGGAGATGATGGTGAGGTCGCGCTCGGGCTTGTAGTAGAAGCGGGCCTGCTTGAGCCAGTCAAAGTGGGTGATGTCCTTGATGGCTGCCTTCTGCAGATCCATGAACACCTCCTGCTGATGCACCTGAATCGTGATGAGCGTCTCGACGTTGGTACGCATGCGGGCGGGCTTCTTCTCCAGTTCCGGCGACGTGGTCAGGTTGACCAAGAAGTTCTTCACGGCGTCACACTTGGCCCTGGCGGAGGCGGAGTCCTTGCCGCGCGCACGCATGATGCCCTTGTTGATGCAGTCCGTCACATCCGCTGTCCAGAAGAACTGCAGCATGAGGAGGGAGACCTGCGCGGGGTAGCGGTCGATGATGGTGCCGAGGTAGTTGATGTTGTTGAAGAGCGTGCTGAGCTCCGTCACACTGCCTTTGACGACCTCGCGGACGGTGTCCGTCATGGCCGTGCACAGCCGCGTCAGCCAGTCCTCGACGTTGCCCACACACGGCGTGGGCTCACGCATCATCAGCGCCTGACCCTCACCAGAGATCATCTCCACAATCTGCACGTACGGCTGCGCACCAGCCTCCTTGGGCTTCACGCGCTCGAACGTGACGGCGGCGAGGCCATCAAAGATGGACGAGAGATGCGGCTGGATAGACTGCGGGTCGCTTGCCTGCGAGAGAATCTCCAGCAGCACCGTGTCGGAGACAAAGTAGAAGCGCGGGAAGAGATTGCGCTTCTGCTCGAGGTAGAGGGAGAGCTTGCGCTGGCACTCATCGAGCTGGTCCTTGAGGTTCGGCAGCGTCTGGAGCAGCTCGTTCTCGTAGCAGAACTCCAGCACGTTCGGCGTCTCGTTGGCCTTGTTCATGATCTTCTGCCACTGCTTGTCGATCATGGCGAAGCGCTTCGCCTCCTGCGGCAGCTGCTTCATGATGTCACCGCCGGCAAAGACGGCCTCGAGGTACTGCCACGTGAACTGCACCTCCGTCCACAGCGTGATCGTCTCGCTGGTCTTGACGAGCTTCTGCAGAAAGCTCTGGATCGTCTCGCGCATGAAGGCGCAGTAACGGGACGAGAGCATCGAGTTGACCGCGAGCGAGGACTCCTCCAGGCCTTCGCGGATCGTCGACGTGTCGTCACCCTTGAGGATGATCGGGCCGCGGTGCTTGAACTCGCTGAACTGCAGCTCCTGGTCCTTCCAGAGGGCCTCCTGCGCGCGGAACTTGGCCTCGATCTCCGCCTCGCGCACGGAGGAGCTGGCAATGTCGATCACCTCCTCCACATTTGCGAGGAGGTTGGCGTCGACGAGGTCCTGCAGCTTGAACAGGTCGGGGTCAGTGCGCCACTTGTACTTGGTCACCTTCATGATCTCCTGCCAGTGACGCTCCACCACAGCAGGGTTCTTGAGCTCCTGGATGACCGGCTGCAGCTCCATAAAGTCATCGAGGATCTTCTTGAGCTCCTTGTAGGCGTCCCAGTCGCGCAGGGACTTGGGCAGGCGCTTGCACTGCGACACAAACACGCTGACCTCCTCGCAGACGGCGTCGAAGTCGAGGTCGCACCAGAGAATGTCGTTGTAGCCGTTGACCTTCTGCAGCACGTTGATGTACAGGGTGTAGAGCTTGTCGAGCAGCTCGAGCTCCTTCTTGGTCTTGACCAGCTCGGGGTACTTGTGGACGGGCAGCCCAAACAGCTCCTCGCCCGCCATGTGGGTCATCCACTTGCGATACTTGTCCTCGAACTGACGCTGGTAGCGCTTCAGCCGCTCCATCGCCTCCTGTGGCGCGAGACCCTCCACCATGGGGCCGTTCGCGTCGTAGTCGTTGCGGAACGCGAGCACTTCGGCCCCGAACTTTTGCACCTCCTGCGTGAGGCCCTTCTTGAAGCCGTGCTGCATCAGGTTGATCTCGTCCGTGCGCTTCTCGGCCTTTTGGTGCAGGCTGCGCCAGAGGTGGCGGAGCTCCTCGACGCGGTCGACCTCCTCCTTGGGGACCAGCGACGGGCTCGCGCGCTGCAGCACCACGTAGGCCTGCTGCACGGGGTAGAACTGGAAGTCGACGAGCGGCTCGCGCTCGCGGATGTCGCGCAGGGTGTCCATGAGCACACGCAGGTCCTCCAACTTGTCCTGATCAGGCAGCGGCTGGGCGAGCTGGTGCGACTCCTCGTCCATCTTCTGGGTGAGCGTGTCGAGGTCGCGCTGGGCCTTGGCGTAGAGCTTGTTTGTATAGAGCTCCTTCCACTCCCGCACCCGCTGGAGGAGGTCCACCTTGAGCGGTTGGTTCTGCAGGGCGAGGCTGCCAATGTTGAAGGCGGGGGCCAGGCCGGAGATCTCCTCCTCGAGCTCCGTGTAGTAGTTCAGCTTGGCTTCGTAGTCGTCGAGGGTGGGGCCCTGCGCGAGGAACGCCTCGTAGGTCTCGTCCTTGTCGAGTTTCCAGAGCTCCTCGTACTTGCGGAAGTGCGCGAGGTACTCGAGCACCTGCTTCTTGAGTCCGTGCACGCTGCCCGTCAGCAGCAGCACCACCTTCACCACCTCCTTGTTCTTGGCGATCTCCTCGTAGAAGGAGAAGCTCTCGTCGTCGAGACCGCGCCACGCGCTCATGTACTTGCTGCACGAGAGAATCGCCGTGGCGCATTGGTTGATGGTCTGCTGCACCTCATCGAGCGAAGGGCTCAGGAAGAGGTACGGCTCGGCTGCCACAAGCTGCACGTCGACGTCGAAGAAGGGCTTCTCGGCGTAGAGAAAGGCCACGCGGTTGCGCGTGCCGATGCGCTTCTTCAGCAGGTTCAGCGAGCGGGTCGTGCTGGTCAGGATGGCCTTGAACATGAGGCGGCTGAAGTGCGTCTTGATCGTCGCGATGTTCTGCTGCGTGGCGGGGTCCAAGACGGCGCGGTCCATCGGCTGCGCGTGGGACTTGTCGGCGCGCAGAATGGTGTCGACGACGTCCTCGACAGCGCTCTCGATCTCGCGGCTCTTGATGTCCATCACCTCGCACTGCTGACGGATGTGGCGCTCCTGCACCTGGATGAACTGATCGAGTGAGAAGTGCTCCTCAAAGAGGTTGACGAGCAGCGTCGCGGAGACCGTCTTGAGGTTGACCTGAATGCGGTTCGTGATGATCTCGTTGACTTTCGTGACGAGGTCGTCGAGGCCGCCGATGGCGGTGCGAACACGCTCCAGAAACGTGTCGACGTTCATGGACGACCACGTCAGGGTGGTCTCACCGGGGCGAAACACGGCGTCGACGGCGTCCATCATGGGCTGCAGCAAAGGGCGCGTGATGGCGAGCACCTTGCTCTTGCCCTGGCCGGCACGGCCCACAATGCGCTCGTACTCCTGCACCAGGTAGGTGAGCTCGTTGTAGAAGGTCTTGAGCTTCTGCTCCTGCATCAGGATCGCCTTGGCCGCCGGCGGGACGTCGATCTCGCCGAGCAACATGAGCGCGCGTGTCTCCTTGATCAGCTGCAGAATCTCCACATCAAAGTTCACGTAGAGGCGGCCCTCGTGGCGGACCAGCAGGGTCGCATTCATGCCCGCCCGGCTCGTGTCGATGGAGCGCTTCCACGCATCCACCCACAGCGCCTCGTACTCGAGCAGCGCGATGGAGACCTTGTTGTACGTCCGGATCACCTTCTTGCTGTCCTTTGTGTTGGCCATGATGCTGCGGTTGTCCTTGAACTTCTCCATCGGCTCCTTGATGTGACGCAGCAGCTGACGCGCCCAGCTGATGGCACCCGCGACGGGGGTCATGTTGCGCTCAATTGGCGGGTCGGCCTTGAAGCGCTCGTACGTCTTCTGGTCCTTCTCCAGCTCCAGGCCGTAGCTGTGGAAGATGACGAGGTACTTGCTGTCAAGGTCCGCGGCGAAGGTGTCGGACTGGAGGATGCGCTGGTACTTCTTCAGCAGGGCGAGGGCGTTGTCGGTTGAGGTGATGTTCTCGAAGGAGGAGTTGATCGCCACCTGCATGGACGTCTCCAGCTCGGAGAGGCGCGTCTCGAAGTTCTTGAACTCGACATCGAAGCGGTTGTTGTCGTGGATGTCGAGGATGTCGGTGGTCTTGCCGCGGAGGTGGCCGAGGTACTCCTCGAAGCGAGGGATCAGCGGCTCCATCGGGTCAATGTGGTAGTCGCGGAGGAGCGCGAACTGCTCGACCTTCTTGAAGACAAAGCGCAGCTTGTCGACACGCTTGGTGAACAGGTTGAAGTGACCAAGGAACTTGAGCTCGTCAAAGTCGAAGAGCTTGCCGCCCTTCTCGGCGAGGATCTCCTGCGACTTGCGGTACTCGGCGACGTAGACGTCGTTGAGGGTGGCGCTCTGCTTGAGCAGCTCCAGCAGCTGCTGCAGGCTGGCCGCGTTGTTCGCCATTTCCCAGATGCGGGCGCGCGTGCCGGACGGGTTGATGGCCTTCTTGCACGCCAGCACGAGCTGGTTGGTGATTTTGAAGAAGAGGGCGGTCATGCGGTCGGGGACAGCGTAGTAGCGGGCAATCAGGTACATCATGCGGATGTTGGAGATGAGCGAAGGGAGGGTGTTGTGAATCTTCTGCAGATCGGACGAGTAGAGTACATCGAAGTATTTGTCCAGTGATTGCAGGTATTTCACGTTCTCCTGTGCCTCGGCGAGGGCGTCGGTCAGCGCCGCGTCCGTGTCGGACCACTGCAGCACCAGCGGGTTCTTGGCCTCGCGCAGGTACTGGACCGCCTGAACAGCGTTGACGCGGTCCAGCTGGTCCTCCATCAGGCGCAGCTTGGCCAGACGGTTCTTCCAGAGCTCGATCTCCGTCTTGGGGCCCGCGAGCTCGTCGGAGAGCTCGGCCTCGTAGTTGGGCACCTGCGCGACGACGCCGTTGACGGCAGAGATCCACTCCTCCACAGCGCGAGCGAGGCTGTTCACGACGGCGGGGTCGCTGCTGCCGCTGCGCTTGCTGACGCCGCCAGACTGGAGCTGGGCCCAGGTGGCGTCATCGACGGGCTTGAGCGTGGTGGTCTCGTCTTGGAGCTGCTGCAACTCGCTCACGCGGTCGGCGTACCGCATGAGGGAGAGAATGAACTGGTTGCGGTTGTCGGCGTCGTTCTTGCCCCAGTTCTGCTGTTTGTTGAAGAGAGGCGTGTAGACCTCGGTCAGGAGCTGCTCGTAGCTCTGCAGCACGTCGCCCTGCAGCACACCCATGGACACGTCCTGCACGACCTGCGTGGCATCCTTGTTGCTGATGGGCTGGCCGGTTGGCGGCCGCAGCGCGTAGACAGAGCGCTTGGTCAGGTGGCAGACAGACTCAGTGGACGGGTCAATAACTTGGAGCACGTCAACGGTGCTTTCCTCCTCCGTGGGCTGGTACGTGAAGAGAAGCGTGTTGGCGCCCTTGCCCTCGAGCATGGCGTGCACCACCATAAAGTTGTCGGAGCCATCCGTGAAGGTGGTCTCGATCTGGCGAGCGATCTCCTCGGTCTTGGCGGCATCACCACCAGAGAAGAAGTCCTTCAGGCGCGAGAAGATGTAGTGGTGGCGCAGATCACTGCGCACACCAGTGGGTGGGATGACAGCGTCCTGGCTTTCCATCTTTTCTTTTCCCTTTCTTGCTCTTCCGACCTTTCAGAGTTGCCTGTGATGTGCGTAAGTGTGAAAGGGGCGGGGGGGGAAGAAAAAGGCAGCAAGAGAGATAACAGTACGGCTGATTTTTGTCTTTGAGCGCGTGTATCTAGTCGTGAGACGCGAGCGAAGACGTTTTGATCGGGGGCTGAGGTTATGGACTTGCTCGCTGGAGCTACGTTGCTTGTGAAGTGTCTAGGAGTATCCACACGGAGCAAAGTATTTCACGTCCACGTACGCGTATTGTGGATGGCTCTCTTGCTTGGCGAGACAGAGAGTGTGTGTGGTGAGTACAGAAAAAACCCTTGGACCAGTGAGTGAGAAAACGCGAAGGAAAGAAAGAAAGAACAAAAAATCACTACTTTTATTATTACTGCGCGAATATCAGGTCGTGAACGGATGAGAGGGATCGAATAGAGGTAAGGGAATGAGATTGAAAGCAAAGAGCCAGAGAAGGAATGCACAAACGTGCACTGCAGTTGAAAGATGATGCAGTGAACAACTCACCAAATAGCTGTGCAAGGTCATGGGAGGTCCACTACGAGAGCGAGCGAGGTAGAAGGGGACCCGAGCCCGACGATCATCTACCATCTCTCTACACACAGAAACGTACAGAAACCCACATCGTTTGCTGATGGTAGTGTTTACCAATGATGGTAATGATAATATTTCAAAGTCAAGTCTGTTTGTTTGCGTTTAGAGGTGTCGTACAGTTCACAGAGCGACTGTGTACGAACCGTTCCAATGGTGTCTGTGTGCGTGGGTGGGGTGGGGGGGAGAGAGAAAAAAAAAGATAAAAGAAAAAAGAAAAAAAACAAAGAAAAAAACACGTTGACGTACAATCATGGTGTGGTTGCTTGCAGCACTGTGGGGCTTTCGCTCCCAGCGCCGCCACTGTTTTCCATCCGCATGTTATCTGGAGACACACCACACTATGTACTGTAGAAGCCCAAGGATTTGTATTTTCATGCATGTGGTCGACAACGCTGTTTTTAAACCAATAATGGCAATTAGCGGCAATTGTCACTTTGCTTCCCCGCGAGTGCCACAGAAGAGAAGAAGAAAAACGAAGAACGGGAAAAAGAAGAGGACATGAGAAAGTTGTCACTTCTGTTCTGGGTTCAGGAAAAACGGGGTATAAGGCACGTATCCGCCAGCTTGTTGCCGCACCAAGTTACCCGTGTGCGCGAAGCGTTCAATGAGGGGTCGCCAGATGGTTGGTTGCCTCCCTCGGCGCCCAGGCACA